>OMLB01063620.1:7981-41587 GCA_900302555.1 Myripristis jacobus | reverse complement strand
CTCAAGAAGCAAAGAGGAGAGTTAAGACTCGAACTGCATCGGTGAATCACGGGAACGCTTCATCTGACGCTGCTTATCTCTCTCTCTCTGTGTGTGTGTGTGTGTGTGTGTGTGTGTGTGTGTGTGTGTGTGTGCACGCACATGTGTGAGTGCATGTAATCTGCATTATATCTCAAGGAATTAATATAGCATGTCATTACTACAAGTTTAAATTCCCACCAATAAAAAAAGATCTTACTGCATGGACTACACTTCCTCTGCTAACCAACTGGCAACCAATGTGATGAAAAATGATGACCATTGTTAATACAAACTGTGGCTACAATGATCTGCTTCATGCTGTCGTTGGGTCCAATTTGGTAGTTCTCTGTATCAGTTACACTGTAAAATCTGCTACATTAGAAGGTGGAAGAGCGCAAGAATGGAGGCAAAATAAAATATGCCAACACAATGTAGTTCACAGGATATATAGAACACCATGCAGGTGGTAGTTTAATTTATTTGACAATTTGATCTAGACAGTCCACACAGGTTACCTTTACTTTATAGTACTATATAGACTCTGAGGAAGAGCGAACACTACAAAACACAGATGAACCTAACAAACACCTGCATGTGTGTGCTGACATGAGATCAGACCCTCACATATGAACCTCTGCATGACACCTTCATGTGTGGACACAGCCAAGTGGTTCAATGGACTGATATTGAGATGCACCCTCTTTTTAGTTCTTAATCTCATTCCTTTACTACTGGCCCTCCAAGTCCATTGTCACCTAAATATCTCACAAACGCACACTTCACTTCAAGTCATGCACAGATGCTTGTGCACGAGTCAAATGGGGAGTCAAGAGGACTTGGATTATGCTGCTTGGAGAGCTGAGAATCTGCAGCTTACATACTTTTGGATACATGGATCAATGAAAGCGCTCTATGCTACATGCAAAAAAGAATATACCCACATTTCCTGCATTTTTCTTGCCAAGTAAGACCTCAAGGAAATCTGTTTTGGTAAACAAAGCTCCAGCCACGCTGAGAAATACAGTGGCACTACTGTTAATCTCAGGCTAGTGAATTGTTCATGTACTCTGTTACATTTACAGCACATACACAATAGGAATTGGATGCAACAATGTGACAATATGTATCATTATGTAGCAGAAAAACAAACTGTGATATTACCTACATTTATTGTAATATATTAATCGCAAATGATGGCTCATCAAAATTTCACAAGCTCTCCAGCAAATTATATGATGATCACTTTGTAATTTTTTTTAGTGAATCATGAACCCAGTATTGCATAATGAATTCCATCGTGAGATAGGCAGATTGCCTGATCCCTAATACACAGTACACTGCCTAGAAATATGTCCATGTAGGCTATGTATTGTATATTGATGTATGTATTTACATAGGTGAAAATATTAATAGGCACCAAGGTGTCCAGGCAGGGCAGTTTAGCTCCAGATGTCAGGAGGATGGCTGTTGGTCAAACATGGCTGAGCCGACAGCCACTTAATAGCCTCTTTCACTCTGTCTCTTCTTCCTTGCCTTTCCCTTTACCCTTAACCTCTTCACTCCCCGTTTCCCACTTCCACTTCTCATCAACATCTTCCACCTCCTCCTTCCGAGACCTGCCAAGTCAGGCAGTACTCAAAGCTCTCATCTTCCATCCCTCATCTTCTATTCATCTCCCATTCTAACATCTTCCTCCTCTTGCACTTATGGCCTTCTCCCTCCCTCCATCTTCTCCCCACAGCCTCTTCCACCTCCTGCCTTCACCCATCGTCCTCCCTCTCTCTCCATCCTCCTCTCAGCTGAACCAGCTGTTACTTGCCTCCCGCCTCCGTCCACTCCTCCACGTGCCCTCCTCCTCTCTCTCGCTCTCTCTCTCTCTCTCTCAGTGGCCTGGCCTTTCCAGGTATCAATCAGAGCTGCCCACAGCAGCCATTACCATTCCACCTCCAACACACCCTGACATTTCCTGGCGCACTGGAGGGCACAGAGCAGAGGTGCTGCGCTCCCTTGCTTCAGTCGCTGCATCTCTCCATCTCACCCTCTCGTTCCTGTCTTACCTCACACCTTCCTTTTCCCACCCATCAATCTTTTCATACAGCTGCCTCACTTGCTCTCAACACCTTCCTCACACCGTCTTCTTACCTACACACATGCTTCACCCTCCGTTTTATTAACCCCTTCATCCTATCTTACTATTCATCAGTACCAAACAGCTCCACCGACAACCCTGCCTCCCATAAGCATGGCATTTCTCACCAATCACAGCACTTAACCCTGGGTTACTAGGCTGTGTGTCAGCAGAGCACTCCATAGTCTGGCTTATTCTCCAGGAAAAAAAAGCTGCTGACTCACTCGTCATCTAGTTCTGCTAAAACAAAAGTGATTTTATATTTGTTTCCTCAACAAGGGCAATATGCTCACTTGAGGCATGATTCCAAACAAACAAATAATGCTTTTGATTGTGCTTTATAAAGACTGAGTGCACCCTGGGAAGCCCCACTTAGCCCAGCGGTGGAAGAAGTACCCCATGTATACTGCTACTACATTTTCCCTGGCCTTGCTGCCTGCTGCTTGAGGAAGAGGTGGAGAGGACACTAGGTTTTTATGTGCGGTAATCCATCCACCCAGCATGCTCGCTCTCAATTTTCACTCTCCTAGTTTCATTTTTATCTGCCTGAGTCCATCCCCTCTCTCTTTTGAAATTCCTGCCTCCTTTCAGCCTCCCTGCTTCCTATATTTTCCCTTCTCCTCACCCCCATTTCCTAAATTTACCCCTTTCATCTCTCCACACCAATAGCTCATCCTCATTCAATCTCATTCCTTACACCTTATTCCCTGACTTTCCTTTCCTCCAGTCCTCTGTGAGAATTTTTTATGGTTAATGGAGACAATCAGATTTTTTTCTACTTCTTCACTTTTCTTAAAATATAACAATAAGGAGAGTTTCTTGCACTTTTAGCACAACCCTAAAACATTTCAGGTACCCCACATTTTATAGATTAGTTTTACTCTAAGTAAGAACTTCAGAGCACCTGTGAGCGCACTTCATCTTTGATAAGCCATCTTCTGCTAATCCCCACACATTTACATCAAAACAGTGATGAACTGGCTGCAAAACTGAGAATTTAGCATTGCTTTAAACACAGAAAACCTGTCACATACTGAAAATGAAACATCAGAGAGACACTCACATTCAGGCGGTCAAACATGTCGTCCCCAGGTTCCTTATTCTCCATGAAGAGTTTAAGATTCTTGAAAACCTGGGAAGACATGAACAGAAAATAGGACTGGGCAATATACAGATACTGTACTGACATTTTTGTAAGGGTAGATATTGCCACAGATTTTGGATACTGTAATACTGTGATGTCATCTTGTCTTGGTTGCATTACAGTGAATGGATGCAATTTTCTGGGAGCAATAACAGACATTCCCATTCAAATCAACATCAACAACAGCAGGCCATTTTTATTTGAACTGCTGTCATTGCAGATAACTGATCGCTGTAACGTCCACATAAACATCTATATAAGCCAACTCGCAGTAGGTTGCAGACTCTCACCTAAAACTAGACCACCTAGACTCTCACCTGCAAAACAGTAACAACCAAACTCTGCTGTTTGCTGGAAAGTGGAAATCAAAATATCATTTGCAAGTATTTCAGCAACATTTAAGTCACAAATGGGACTCTCTTACTTGGTATACACCTGCAGAAGAAAATACAGGGTGGTGTCTTCATGCGAGCATTAATTTCTCCTAATTTTACTCTGAACTACATGCTATCGCAGGTCAGAAATGTATAAGACAGAAAGGTCAGTGAAAGCAGCAGCTTCACTTTGTGGAAGTAACTAGATGCAGCCTGTCATTGTCATCATAATATCCACATTACTCATGTGTAAATACCTTATAAAGGCATCAACAGTCACCCCTACAATACTGTCACAATACTGATCTAAAAAGGTATTCAGTCAAAGATATTGTGATGTTTGACTTTGTTCTTTTTGCACAGTGCCACAGACACAGCGCTGTCAAAGGGATTTGTAGCTTCATCATAATTGCTTAAAACTGAAATTTTAAATCAGCCACTAGCTTGCGGCTTGTACTTCTCCAGTCTGGTGTCAAATATTTTGCTCACTAGCATGTGAATTAGGTCTAGTGGATTTTTTTTTTTTTATGGAGATGGCAGATAAATAACCCCACTATGCTGGGGTCATTCACTGCCAAGCTTACTGGCCATTTGGGAAGAGGACATCTTCTACATCCTAATGAGGGCACGTTCACTCAACAAGTAAACTCTTTATGAATATGCTAGGGAGCGTAACACTGTGCATATTTTATTCAGCTTTCATTCGGGACAGCCAAATCCAGACTTGGCCTGACATATGCTATCCTGTTGTGCTCCCCAATGTGTGGCTAGTGGCCTGGTTAACTGAAAGTGGTAGGTGGAGGGCATGCAAAAAAAACACCAAAGATGAAAGTGTAGTCGGTGAAATGTTAAATTAAATGGAAAAGAGACTCAACTCACAATTAAACCTTCAAGACTGAGTGTTGGATCCTCAGTGTAGTGGATCATAAAAGGGCGCTTAACACCCCGACTGCTGGAATGTACTGGTAGTGCCAGTTGGAATGACCTATAAGTGACCCCACTTGTGTCTATTGATTAAAATTCCCAGAATATGCACTGAAGAAGGGCATCTTGCCTGAAACGTGTATAGAAATATTAAAAAGTCAGACCAGGGTGCTGTCCCTCTCTTTTTTATAAATTAAAGGGAGAAAAGTTGGCATGTGGCAGCAGTATGTTAAATTTGACTAGCTGGCAAAACATCTAAAACACCACTTATATACAGTGGTACACCACAGACACAGTGTGTGCAGGCATGTGTGCACGTATGTAATTCCACCGTGAAAAAGACTCTATTGCCAGCGTCTAGAGCCTGACTTCATCACTTCTCCATCTCTGTGTTGCCAGACTAGAAAAAACAGCACAATTATATCTGACATTTCCAACAACTCCTTGGGTTTCAATGCTGCTTGCTTCTGCAAATAAACTAGCTAAAATATGCAAGACACCAATTAATAGCAGCAGATGTCGTGCTTTAAAAATACACACAGATACACACACACACACACACACACACATACACACACAGATGCGTGGCAATTTCTCCTCAGCAAATAAATAATTAAAAATAAAGTAAAGAGCAAGTGCTTTCAGAATGAAAATGTAAATCAGGGAATCTCAGGGAAGCAGAGACACCAAAGTGAGCTTGCCTAATTGGTTTAGTGATGTGTCAAAAATAAAAAAAAATACTAATAGACCAAACCTCTTCAGTGTGTGTGTGCACGCACCCATCACTACCTGCTTCTGCACAAGCAGATGTTTTTCACACTGGTAGTAGGGTTGGGTATCGTTTCAATTAAATCGATTCTGCTTATCAATCTGGTTCTCATCGAATCTTAGCTCCACTTCCAATATTTTTTGATAAAAAACAAAACAAAACAAAACAACAATAAAAAAAAAAAATTCAAGAACAACAATTAGCCTCCCTTTATTCTTGGACTATTTAGGTTATAATCAGTGGGCTGTCAACTGTGACAGGAAGGGTTCTTTTTCCCTTTATTTATAAAAATAATTATTGTTTCATATTAGGGATGATCAACAAAAACAATTACAAGCCAAAACTTCTTTAAATAAATAATGGAAACACATAACAAAAAAAATTAACAAAATATTTAACAGACGGCTGTTATGGAAGCAGCAACAATGTCAAAAAGAGTGAATATCTGCAATACAAAGTCAACAATTCTTCTGAAGAAAAATCAGCATGTCGGCCTTGTCAGGAAGGATGTGTGATCTCTCTGGGCTGATTGCTGATTTCCAGCAGTAGAGAAAAGCCTCTCACTGGGAGCAGAGGAGGCTGGGACACACAAGTATGAGAGGGCTGGGTCTGAAAGCAAAGGATGTGTCTATCCTGTTTTACCACCAGAGAGCAGGGTCCTCAGCGGTCATTATCAGCAGCATGTCCCCATACATATCCAGTTTATTTGTCTTCTCCCGGATGGACAAGGTGGTGGTCTGAATCAGGGTCCTCTTCAGATCATCATCTTCTGCCAAAAGGGAGCCATCTTGGCCTTCTTACCGGAGAAGAAGAAGATGACAAATACACTTAAAATTTATTCATTTACAAGGTTTATGTCTGAGATGAAAATCAAAACAAAGAAAACAAAGGATTTTTAAGACAATCATATCAAGCGGAATTTTAGCAGTTTATATCATGTTCTACTCACCGGTACAGTACCATTCTCCATCTCCTCCCCTCTCTCCCCTTCGTCCAGCTGGACTGTACCCATGTCCCTCTCACTATCACCAAGCTCTGTCAGCTGCAAGTGTAATAATAAGCAATTAGATGAGACAAAGGAGTAACACAGGACATGATGCAGGAGACAAGTATTTGATAATTAAAAGTCTAAATTCAATTCACATTAATGAATACCTGCTCTTTCTCTAGGAGGTGCTGCCGGTAATTTGTCCTTGACCCGGTCCCAGACTGTCATCATCCTCCAGTTTATGCTTAAAGTCAGGATCCACTGCAGTTACCTCTCCATGAAGGGCCCTGACACTGACACGCCATGAACTGTAGATATCTAATTAGAATAATAAAACATAATACAATTCTTCCTCAAAGTGCTACTTTCTTTTAATTATTCTTTTATCTGATATCACTTCTTCTTCTTATTCCTGTCTTCTTTAGGGTGGACACAAACATTGTATCTCCATCTTGCACTGATGCTCCCTCAGCTTTTGCAGCATGGGAGGGTATGAGGATTTGGCCCCAGGTGGGACTCTTTCTTTTGTCCCTCTCCATTGGTTTTGTCAGCTGATCTGATGATGATGATTTCGATCGCAGGATACTGCTCAAGAAACCTCTCAAGCATGAGGGAAAGAGAGTTCCAGTGTGTTCTGACGTTGAGAGGGACAGAGTGCTGGGGCAGGTCTACAACACACACAAAATTAATAGCATTATTGTTTATGTAATACTGAGACATAGACAATAATACCAGATATTAAACTTAATGATGAGAAATGATCCTTACTCAGAATGTGGTGGTTCTCTCAGAGCACAGTCTTGGTCATAGATGACGTTTTCATTCACACGATCACATCCCGGATCTTCGATGCCCATTTTGCCACTAAGGTAAGTATGTCAAGATTTTGAGCCCCAAGTTTACGTGCATGTGTGAAACAGCTTATTTTAATGATGTGCAGCTTTTTTTTTACTGCCACATCCATGTTGGATGAGTTATCCATTGTGAGATACAACTTTACCCGTCACCCTGAAATCATCCAAACTTTCCCCAGTTTCCGCAGCTACCACCGCCTGTGCTGTGTAGACAGCTTTTGTTTTAAGGACTATCTGATCCATCCTTCCCTCGGTGATATAATGTGCCATAACTGTAATGTAATAGTCTGGACAAGTAAATGCTTGTCTAGCCATCACTGGTAAGTGCCACTTTGCTGACCTTTTTCAGATCTGATTTTATGTTTTATTTTTCTATGCTGTACCAGGCTATCCCTGGAGGAAGGGTTGTATTTGGGATTTAGAAATTGTACACTCATTATTATGCTACACCCACTATGGGGTAGGCCTAATCTTAGTTTACTGTAGACCATAACATTAGTTCTTCTGTCAGCTGTTTCTGATGTGCTATGAGAGGAAAATATCAAAGAAGGCTTAAGTCCATGGATATTGCTGTGAATAACAAGATATTAATGATGCATTTTGCAGACCTAAACAGAGGAGACTCAGCCTTAGCAAAGGGATTTAACCCCTTCACCGCACATCTTGTCTTGGGTGCTGTCTGAACCCTTATCTAAGAAAATAATCTGTACACATTATTCATTTACCTTCAATACAAAAAGGCAAATGTCAGTTAATCTGACATCCTGACTGATGTAAATGCTTCATCATACTGAAGGTGCTCCCTCCCTTGCACGTAATATCCTTACTGCTGGTGCTGCATTTGGCTGTGCTGTTATTTTTTTTAGTGACGCCAAGACAAACTTGCGAGTGTTTGCTGCAGTCAGCCATGGTCCAGGATGTTAACACAAGTGTCTCTTCTCAGATGATTTGGTCACGTACTGCATAACAAAACATGTTGTTAGGTCCACGTAGCAGGTCCTAGCAGCTAAGTGCAACTTTTATGGACTGTAAAACGCTCAGTGCAGTTTATACTCAGGAGCATGACTGAAAGTATGCCAAAGTACAGTATGCAAAAGTTAGGAACTGATAAGCAGAATCGAAACACACATGTCAATACACATGTTTTATCCAATCTCAGTTGTGGGAATTTGGAACCCATTCCAACTTGGAACTGGTTCTTGATACCCAACCCTAACTGTTGGGCCATCTCATGAGATCATTCAAATAGTATTCAGATGGAGTGATAAAGTGATTAAATAACAGACCGATGATATGACAAGAGATAAACTCTTGTTAGTTAACTGTGCCACACAGTGCAAGACATAGTGAGACAAAATCGTGATGATGGCACTGATGGCTCATGTGGCAACTCCCTGTCTCATCAATGATCATCAATACTCATCTCATCAATACTTTAGTGTGTGAATGACCTTTTTTTTAATTAAATCAAAAGTATTATGCATATGGAACATCTTGGTGATATACATGATGCATTCAAAATGATATGATTCCAACATCAGTTCACTGCCTTTGTTGTGTGTAATGTTCCAAACTATTCAGTTGAACATAAATGTCATAACACACAAAAAACAAAAACTATATTATAAAATATACAACCACATGGATTAGATTCCATGATCGATTTCTACAACCTCAGCCTTCAACCTTTCTAGAACCTCAGTGGGTAGTGAAGGTGAGAGTGCAGAGAGATGGACAATCATGTAATTAGTTACTGGTGAGCAGACGTGTTGTATTGTGGTCCATCTTCCTCTCTAGAGGTTAGAAATGGAAATTCCTCCCTTCCATTCCTGTTAGATTTTATTCCAAATGACATTTAGCAGTGATCTGCGGATTTCTCAGGGAATTGAAGATGCTAAAATATGCAAAGAACTAATTAATCTGAGGTAATGTGTTGCTTTTGAATATACTCATTTAAATAATTACACCCCCTTCCAAGACACAAAACATTATTCACTGTCAGGTGCTAACATTTCTCTTTCCATCTCTAAAATTGAGACTACTATGGGCTGACACCAGACAAAAAGATGGAAGCGTCTGGAGTCATGCATGTATGTGTGTATGTGTACACACATACACATACACACACACACACACACACACAATTGTTTGACGCAATGGATACAGATGAAGGTAGATGAGAAAAAAAAAAAACTGTTCCCTGACTCATGCTGTTTTCCTGTAATGTAGTGTTGACTGTGTGGAATGGCATCACTGACAACAACTGTAATATGTAAATTAGTTTGTTCTTTTATTATACCCATGTTGATAGAAGAAGTGTTTGTCATGTAGACTTAGGCACAGAAGAAGTAGAGACACCACCAAAATAAACTCCACCTGCCAAAAAGCACAATTGTAAAGCAATACCAATTGAACATTCCACTTCAAATGACTTATACTGAATACAATTACATGTAGAACATTATGATTCTTGTCCTTAATTTCATTAAGAGAATAATCTCACTAACCTATTATAAATGTATAGTGGAAAATAATGTTGTGCAAATAATCATTTACAAGCTCATTCTGTAATATCAGTCATTTACCCCCCTTTTAATTACAGTGACATTTTAACTGCAGTGGTATTTCAATGTCTACTTGTGGTAAACTCTACTTTCCTTTCCAATATCTGCTGCTGAGACCTGAGAGGCAAGATGATTAATGTAAACACAAAGAGGCCATGAACCTCAACAGTGAGTTGAAGCTACACTGTGAAAGACCTGCAAGTGTCAAAAATCTGACTGACATGCTTAGTGGTATCACTTGTCTTTACATGTCAAAACAACCCTTAAATGATGAGAAACATCACTGCATCCCACATCTTAACTCAAAAGTACTGAGCATGACCGTGAATGAACTAACAGTAATGGCATACAACTACATAAATGACATACTGGATCTCTATCTTGACTACTGCACTGTCACAGTTCCATTAACATCTCTGTATGGGTGTATATGCTGCTGTAAACAATGCAACAAACCTCTAAGGAAGTTAATAATGTTTTATATAATGATAGCAGTGATACAGCTGAAAACAAGGAGACAGAACTGAAAAAGCAAAAAACAGAGCCAACAAAATATCGTCAGTACCAGGTTGTGGTTTCACACACTGATGGAGCTTTATTGGGCCTCTTTATATAGGATATAGAGTGTTACTAAAAAAAAAAAGTGGCCACCACATAAGTCATCTTACAAATACTGTCACATTTAGGTTTTTTTGTTTGTTTGTTTGTTTTATTAAATGGTATAAGTGGTAGAATTAGTGAAGTAAGCAGTTAGTTACTTTTGTAATTAAAATATTTATAACTTTAAAGTGATGAAAAACAAGGAAATGTTACTGTGTAATTAGAAACATCGCGGCCCACATAAAAATACTGATATCTAATTATAAAAAACAGACTTAGAAATGAATGGAGATGACTGGTAAAGAGGCTATATCTCAAAATTAGACTTACATTGTCTTTTAAGAGTTCATTTTGGGTTAAGCTGTTAATATACACATCTGATACATAGCTGCTCAGTCTCCCTGCTGCCATGAATAAAGCAGGTGAGAGAATATCGCTGCCTACCTGTGGTGTCTCATCCAGACAGAACAATCTACCAGCAAAAAAAGTATGAAAAAGGTACAGCCACCAGCTATGCCCTCCCTCCCTCTGAGTTTATGCAGACAGCATAAACCAAAAATGAAAGGAGTAAGTCTTTTATATGCCACAGTCACCAATTTAATATCAAAGTAAGCCAGGCACCTTAACCAAATTTCTCACAAACAGAGCAGGAGGTTAACCGGGTTATTCTAACAGAGTGATGACAGTTGCATGCATCGACTCAAAACCAAGCTGCTCCAGTAACCGGGTTACGAATAAAATTCTCTGTGCATGTAAACACAGCCAAAGAGAAGCAGAGTACAGCAGCGGGAATCAACAGCTCTAAGAGACAGACAAATTGAACACCCGCAGCCATGGGAATCCAATCTAACAGCGCCCTGAGGACATTTCTCCTCACACTCTGTGCATATGTATGCAAGTGACCTTCTCCTCAGGGTATTTTGCCAAAGACCCAAAGGGCAAAATTTTGATTATTAGAGAGAAAGATATTGGTTTTATATCACAATAAACTGCTGCCACTTTGGTGTCCTTAGCTGATGTCTATTATAATTGAGCAGTGAAAGGAACAGCGTTGTATTAAACACTGAAGCAATTAGAATCAAATTTGTATTTCCATACTTTTTGAAGTGCGGTGCGATGATGAATCTTTGAGTGTGCATGTGTCTTTGCTCTACCTTCCTGATGACTGGGACCTTGTTGTAGTAGCGGATGGAGTCTTTGCCCAGGAAGTCGAACTCCACCACACACTCACTCCCGTCCAGCTGCTCGTGCAGGGTGATGTGCTCAACGCGGAGCGAGCAGCAGCCCACTGTGTCTGCCGTCTCCCCTTCCTCCTTCTCGTTACCTGCTCTCAGCGCCAGCTTTGTGGGGTCAGGAGAGTACAGAGATAAGTACACACTGAATGGACATTCATATGAAGTGCATGCAAAAATCATTCAGCACATTCACTCATTCTCCTTCTATGGCGCTCATACAGCAATTGTCAGTCAAACGACAACTAAGCATAATACATATCAGGTCAAAATGCAGAACCGAACACAAAGATAAATAAAACAAAGCCATGTCAGAATTGAAATCAACTTTAGCCCTGGTTAATTTGATGTGCTGGAAACTGCTGCACTAGCATATTACATTTCAGCCAATACCAATCACTGAACCAATCTATCATATTTCACTCAATATAGATCAAGATAATTCGTTTGGGATCATTGGGGGATTTTTTTTCCACTCCTTTTCTTTCTTTTTCCTACTACATGAGAAAAAGAAAGGTCATCAAGATGCCTTGCTGTGATTTCCAACATGTTGCACTCAGCATTTCTCTAAGTCATTCTGTGATACCAGCATCCAATTTTAATCTGGTGTATAAAAATGTAAAATTTGTCTTGTGGTCCCTGCATGCTTGTGTTAGAGATTTCCCTCAAGTGCCAACTATGTGTGAGAACAGGTGTTTGAGTAAATGGGAACTTGTTTAACAAACTAAAAGATTGCAACATTCTGATTGGAAAGCCTTTTGTAGGCATGCGATCCACTGTGTATGAGCAGCTTCATTACAAAAGTTTTGCAGCAGGAAATATTTAATTCTAAGCTAGTGAGATCCTACGCAGTCACATCGTCATTCAGTTTTTCCCCATCTGGCTTGTGCCAAAATATAGAAGCTGATAAGATTCGATGCATGTTAGACAAAGGACAAGATGCTAAGACAAAGGAGAAAGTCTGGAGCATATGGGTGGTTCTTCATGATTTAATTGTGGGAACAGGACTATTGTCTCAGCACTACTGTGTAGAATTATAAAGTATATTAGAGAAACTGCTGATGTGTGCCATCCCTAGTAACACAGAGCCAGACCTTATCTATGAAGTAGAGGGCCACAGCTCTCTGACGCGTGCCCATCTGTTTGGACTTGAGGTCCTGGTGGTACTGGCTGCGGATGCCTTCCACGCAAGATTTGAGTTTCCGAGCGATCTCATACTTCTCCCAGTCCTTCTCACCCTGCAAAAGTGAATATGAAATTCAAGCAAAAATTGATTCGTAGCCTAAAATCATTAGGATTCAGGATGGAAGATGTTTTTATACAAATTAACAAAAATATTGAAATGCACATGCCTACACAACTATAATAATGACTGATTGAAATGGAGCCAAATGGTGACATTCTGCTTGCCTGCCCTTTCCTGGTGGCTGAATACTGAAACCCAGACATAACCAAACTCAACAACACACATGCGTGCACGCTCACACACACGGAGTCATGGAGACTAACAGTAGAATAACTTAACCTTTACAAATAAGAAAGGGAATGCAGAGGAAGACAGAATGAATGAAGAGAAAGAAACATTTACGAAGGGAGGAAAATGAGATTTGATACACATATGTAACAACATGTAATCTTTTTAACACATCAACACAAATGAGCTGTCATTTACTCTCAAAACTGTCAAACGTTTTTAACTGAAATCCTTGTAATGATTTAATGTGAAACTGCCAGCCTGTTATTAGCCTTACTGACTGGAACTAGATTGTATGAAGAAAACCAACACACAAAAGCCATACATCAAACTGAGTCTCACCTAAAACAAATAGTGTTGTGAGACTGTTTCTGTACTTCAAGTCTTTGTAATGAAAACTAAACAGTCGCTTAACAAAAATACGCACAACCATTCAACAACATGAGCTGAGCTTCTGTTTTCACAGCTTACTGAATGAGCACCGAATTTGCTGACAAATGAAAAATCTGATTATTTTGTGTCAATGTCGTCCCCAAGTGAATGTTGCTGTAAGAGAAAGCCTGAGGTTGTGTGAGTGAGTTGGGCAGGGAATTATAATACTGAATTTGATTTTCCACTATCTAACTTCTCTTCTGGTGGAAGATAAGAAGTCACGATGTACACTGGAGGAAAGTCACAGCCATGACACACACACACACAAAATATGGTTGATACTGATGATACACTGTCTGAACATACAAGCCTCAAGTTCTAAAAACAAGTGTTAGTCAGTGACAACAACAGTGCTGAGGTGATATAAACTCTGACTTTTGTGAACTACTTAAGGAAATATTACCTGAAATCACAGACAGGCTTTGAAATAAAGCATTGTGTTTAAGCTGTAAACCCTCTGACTTCTCCCCAGCATTGAGGAACTAAAGTTAAGTTGAAGCTCAATTGGCTGTCAGGAGCAGGAGATTTAGTAGATCTTAGTAGTACTTAGTAGAATACAGGACTTGGGAGATTAGTATTTGATGAAAAGAAACCAGTCTTGTTATCTGGCAGAGCATACCACCATTTGTTCACAGGATTTGAATCCTGTGAACAAATCACAAGCGACTGATGTGTCTAACCACTGTGGCGCAGCTTTCAGTCGACATGGTAGCTGCTTTAGCCAGTTTACATCGCCACTGCAAATCCATCTAACATAGCAACTTTAATCACCGGCAAACAAAAAACAATTTGGTGAGGTTGGACTTAACTAATTTTACCTCTGTTACAGGGAGTAAACATTGCTCATTATATCTATCCATCTATCGTGATAGATAGATATATCATGTCGATCCCTGACACATGATCAATCAATCTATCCATACATCCATCTCTCTCTCTCTCTCTCTCTAGATAGAGGTATAATTAATGCCAAGGCACTCAGCAGCGAGCATGAGAACTTGAGCCACGCCCCTGGCGTTCTTAAATATTAATCAATTGCAATGGATAACTGACAAAATAATCTTATCAAAACACATCTGAAGAAATATTAGAAACAATACTATGTTGCAAAGTTTTTGTCAATAGGCTTACCCGGTTTGAATTTGTTAGCACTAAACACCACCTAACTCATGTTGTTTTGACATTCCAGCTTTTTACACTCCAAATATCACTAACAGGGTAGCCTTTTTCACAGTTTGTTTCTTTTCAGTCCTGGAGTATAATGCTCAGACTACTTGACGGAAAAACTTGGTTACGGAGGGACACCACCACTGACTACTGTAGTCTTTCACATTAACTAAAGACACTGAAGGTGCCTAAAAGAGCTACATCTGAACTTGACATTGAGTATGATATGTGCACAGGGTTTAGATTCTAGTAATGTGACATTTAGAGTGACATAAAACCATCTCTAGGCAGTGAAATAACTGCACAGAAAGGAGGTTAAGGGGATCAACAAAAGTTGAGCAGTGTAGACTTTGGAGATACCACCTATAAAACATTCATTGTGCTGGTCTGTCCCAGGACAAAAACAGAAAAGTGATTTTGTGTGGATGGCATAGACTGGTTGGTAGATGAGTTTTAATGTTCATATTTTTGTATTTCAGGAACAAGTATACTTTGCCTGCATAAAGCAGACTGATGTGTTACCTTGAGCTTGGAGTTGGCATTGAGCATGATGTACTTAATGGAGCCCTGGATGTTCTCGGTCCAGCTGGCCAGCCACGTCACAGTGTTGTCACATCGGACCTCCTTCCAGCGGTGACCAGGTGGCGGCGCTGGGATACAGGAGCTTCTGTGTGTGTGTGTTGCAACAGAACGTCATCAGTGTGAGAAGCAACACCATCTGGGTTCAAGCTACTGCATTCCAGAGGCTCAGTCCTCTTTAACATAAATGTAAGACAATCCGGGCACATGTGACAGGCTTTAGATTTACATGACTTTAAATCCACAATGTTCCTATGTGTTTATGTCCGTTAAAAGCTAGGGCGAAACAGTGTGACAAAGCCAACCATCAGCTCTACTCTGAAAACTCTGGACTAAAAATAAATAGATATGCAAGACCATATTCTTATTGATGTTCACATCAGACTGACGTGTTTCAATATAAGCCTTTGGAGGATTACTGAGCAAGCCTGATGTGGATATCAATAAAATATGGTACAATTTATCTGAAAAGTCTGGAATCACAAGAATAAATAACACAACATGTATTTTCTTGTTGCAGGTAAAGACTGAGCCATGTCATTAATAATTTGCTTTCTGGGGCCATCTGTAGGAAAAAAAAAATCATTCTGTGAAAATCCAAACCAGGCATCATCTACAGCAGCATATTTCTGATGCATGTGCAGCTGTCAATCTCAATGTGCTCTGTCAGACACTAGGAACTACAGGCTGATGTAACTAATATGGCTAGATTTACTCCAGTTGTGATTATGGAGTAGCTTTCCGGTACTTTGTGCTTTAACATCTATTGCAGATTACAAATTTTATAGGTTCTCCATAAGCATCAGAAACTGGACCCTCAGAAACTGGCCGATTGTGGAGCCAATCACGGTAAACAGTCAACAAATAAGAGAAATGTGTCTCAATTTTGTTTGTGAACTTTATTTTGTAACTTCTATTTTTATCATTAAGAGTTTAAATTTTGGCCTTGTCCTTTTAGAAAAGATCACATCTAGTATTGTTTTCTTTTCTGAAAAGTAAATCAGTAAGTATTGATTACATTTTGAATAAAATACTTTACTTGTAGAGGATGCTTACGTAATTTTACTTTGACTTGAAATACTAAATAATGATTCGAGGAATTCAGATAACATGTAAAGTCAAATCTTGTCTTTCCAATGAGATGTGGTAAGACGAGACTTTTTCGCAGCTCAGGTGATTGGGTTTTAGTCAATGTTCCCCTAGGTTGAAACCAAATGAAACTTATGCTTTATGACCGTGTCTGTCACACAGCTCTTTATGAAACTTGACCGATGCACCACTACCCCAACCTCCCTGGCCCCAGCCCGAGTCTCACTTGCTGCAATTGATGATGACGTCCTCTGGTTGGATCCTTTTCTTCAGCATACCCTGTTTGGGATGCTCACCCCTGCCTCGGAACAGCCCTGGAGGCTCAATCTTAAAGTTACCGATACGCTCCTTGTGGTGGTCCAGCAGACAGTAACCAAACTCATCCACTATCTTCTGATTAGCTTCTTTCACAGCCTATAGCACAGAGGTAAATGATCATTTACTGTAAATAAACAGTTTAGCAAAGCTGACAGAAGTAAACTACCCAGACCTGAGATGAACTAGAATGTCTACCAAAACAATCTACAATCTGTCAGTAAAAACAGAAAGGACTTTAGGATATCATGGTGCAGACAAGAACAGGATACATAAAAAAGTAACAGGAGCCTGAACCTTACCAGTTTCTCTTCCTTGCTCATGTTTTTCCTGGCCTCCACCTTGGCCTTATGCATCGCATGGATCTCTCCAAAGTCACATTTGTCAAGATCCTTAATCAATGACCTCTCATCATGGGTCATTTCCTGATCACACATACAGAGACACATACAGCAAATTAATGCTTCTCTTCAGTGTCTCCAGTGTTTACACTACAGACAGTGTGCATGGTCACCACAGATATCAGTCAACTGCAGTCAAAGTCGCTTGAGAGAGTGAAGTATGAAGATAAACCATCTGTATCAAAGTGTCATCGTACCTACGTCACAGTGGCCTACGCCAGAGTGAGTATTTATATCTCAGTGCAACAAAGTCTGGCCAAACACTGACCGCGGACACACTGGACAGCAGTGTCAAGATTTGATTAATTCTGTGCGAATGAAGCACAGATCAACAGGGAGGTCCACTCTTTGACTCACAGGGCTGCTCTAAAGTGATGTTTTGGGATATTTTTCACCATGAATTTAGTGAAATCTTGAAGTCTGAATTATATGGAGATGAGTGGGCAGTATCGTCATATGTTTTCAATTTTCCTCAGTTTCAGAAAGAATTGCGAAGGGAAACCGGCATTATTTTGTCTTTACTCTCTGTGAAAATCCACTCACAAACACGTCCAGCAAACCAATCACAGATCCTGCTGTCTTGCATCACCCTACACACAGTTACATTTCCAGAGAGGAGCGCATATAAACTACGTAGCCCACAGACACAGCTAAACAGGAGCCACAGAATCCTACAGTGTACCTATCAATTGACCTTGACCTCTTGACATACTGATGCCATCCCGTTCACTCATGACTTTTCATGTTTAGAGAAACAATCATTGTAATGTGGCCTCTGCAACACTGTCTGTGGTCCTCAAAAACCCAGAGGTGCACAACACTGTGCTTAAACCCTTTACAGACCCTCCACACAGTTGCACATCCAGCAATGATGCAATATCGCCATTGATGCCGCATAGACTGGACTCACCACAAGAATCATGAATTGGCTACTAGGCTTAAGTGTTATCTCGTCAGGACTCATGAAGACTCAATAGCTTTAAGAAGAAGGCAAACTATTTTAAAACAAAAGGGAAGATAACCCCACAAAATCCTTAGCAATGACTAACCGATGGCAAATAGCAGTATAGAGCTAGATCAATTTTTCCACTCAGGCTGGAAGGAATGAGATGAAAAGGGGAGGATGAGATCAGAGCTCTTCACCACACACACACACACCTCTCCAGAGTCTGACAGGATGGACACACAGTCATTCTGCGTGTCTAAGCATGACTGACATCTGACGGTGGGCGGGCACTGAGGGCAGTGAAGCGAGGAGAGGTTTTTCCGGCTATAATAAAACAGTTTAATTGGATTTGTTCATATGCAGGGGAGCTAGTTGTATGGATTAGCATATCAATGCCTTCACACAAATCGTATTTTCAAGTGCATTGAGCACTAAGCAGCGCAAAATTAATTCTGCATGATATGCCTTGGGGCTTGGCAGGGTGTTTTCTATGTACATAGGACACCCTGACAGACACAAGTGCACATCCAGCATTCACACATAACATACACATTTTGCTTACTCAAAGTCACCAAGAGAAAATTTCTGAAGCTCCTCCACTAACGTTATGAGAATATGGTCTTGCTAGCTTTTTTGTTTTAGCTTTGACACCAAGGCGAGATTTATTCAGCTGGCTACGTAGAAGTTTAGTTACAAAATGTATGTGCATCTGACAAATTAAGCATAACTGCAGTCACATTGTCCAGGAATATCACCCATTCATTATGGAGCATTGCAGAGTAATACGAAGCAATGTGAACTTGTGATTGGTGGAATAATCATACAGAACTACTTTGAATTCAAGCTCCAGTAACCGGAGGTCATTTCCAGAGGCAATTTTTTTTTTTCAAACCAAACCATGACATAAACTGAACTGTGGTCTAAAAAAGGAATGATGTAAACTGAACAATGAAAATAGTGAACCGTTACACCCCTATTATAAACAGCAGTATCAAGGATATGTTGCTTGATAACATTATATGAAGTATTTGTACTCATGTCTCCATTTAGTTCACATTTGCAAATCTGACTGTGATTTTCTTGTACGTTTATTTTTGGACTTCACTTTCAAATTTTATACAAGGAACACCCTTTAGTTCATTTCTTTGTTTCTCTAGATACACTTCAATGACAGTGAGTCTGACTCTGGGGATTGCTTAACTTAAACTCTTGCTTTGTCTCAATTCTAACAGGAAAGGAAAAGACTTAAGAAGGTGTCTCAGAAAGATTTGGGGGATTTTACTTCTCTCTCCTTTCTTCCTTAGCCTGAAATTCTGAATTTCTTTCAATATTGCTTTCACAACCTGTGGGGTGCTGCTGAGTAACAGTGGTCTGGGGACAGCACCTCGCCCATTAAAATTTCAGTAGAACTTCAAGTAAAATCTCAACTTCATAGAGCCAATGGGATTTTCATCCCTCCCCTCAAAATGGACAAGACCTTTGAAGCCTTCTTGCCTTACCTTCCTCCAGTCTTTGAAGAAGTTCTCACGAAACACTTTTTTGGTGGTGTACTCATGGTCGAGCATCTGGGCAAAGAAGACAGCCACCTCCTCAGCTGCCAGGCTCAGTTTCACTGCCTTACCTGGACACACACAAACTGCACTTTGATTACTGCTTTCAAAAATGTATTTGCTTGAGGTCTCTGACTGCTTTGTGTCTTTGCTGTCACAACTTAGTAGCTACATGGACTGAGGCAGTTTTATTCATCAGCGGTAGCAAAAATAATGAGCAGTGAACACAGCAAAAGTGGCCTAACCCCCAATAATTGCAGACTCTATAACACACACACGCACACACACACACCTAACTTGCGAGCTGAGGGTTTGATCAAAATGAAACATGCTGCAACACCAACCACAGGTTCCCTAGGGCCCTGTCGGGCTAATCCAGGAATTTAGAGAGGTAGGTAGGGAGACAAGGACACAGATCTATATTCAACACCACAATTCAAACAACTGTAACTCATGCGCACACACACAAATGCACACACGCATAGGGATTAACAGATCAAACTAACTCCCTGCCATGACTAGTCTGCTGGGAGAAAGCCAAAACAATCACAGTCATCAATCACAGTACTTGATCCAATACACCTTAGGCATCTTAAAGATGTGATACTGTGCGTGTTTGTCAATGTGTGAACAACCAAGTTTGAGTGTGTGTGTGTGTGTGTGTGTGTGTGTGTGTGTGTGTGTGTGTAAAAGAGTATGTGCCTGAGCCTTGTTCCAGGCAGGTCAATCCAGGCTACAGACTGAACCTTATGAAGGGTACAAAGGTAAGACTGATGAGACTGTATGTGAAACTTAATAGATTTCCATACAAAGGCCTTGCCTGAGTGACGGGTAGATATATTCCCACCCAGGATGATTTATTTATTTATTTACTCACTTTCTGAAATTGACATAGTATACACAGCTGGTTGTGCAGCTTTCATTTTGCGATGCACAGACCAGTTGACATGTAGCACTGCACCGAAGAGAGCCTCCTGCTGTGAACCACTGCCACAAGTAAACAGCCAAACTGTGGGAAACACCACCTAACTTAAAATTAATTTCTTTGATTCAAAAGGCATACCTCCTAAACTCTTTCCAGTTTCTTCACTTTCTCTTTTCATGCCTTTTGCCACCCCAAAATGTTAAGTTCAACATAGACCAAAAAAACAACAACAAAAACAACAACAACCTTAAAACCAAGATAACTGTACTGGCCAAGATCAGACATTTCAGAAAGATAAGAGCTAAGGTTTGCCTGAATATTTTGGGTGTTCTGCTTTGTCGCCAAGTGATGATTGGCACCGTAGATATGATACCAGTCATCTTCCAAATGTCAAATTAAACTTCTATCCTTGTTAACACCTCCTATAAAGGCTATGATTCAGAGTTCAGGTAATATAAACCCTTCCTTGATAGTTTCAGTGTTGGCCTGTGATGATAACCACATCACCGGGGTCATTTGAAGCCTACCACGGGGTTGAGCTCATTACCGTCATTGCTGCAAATTTTTCTCTCTTTTTTTTTTGGCATTTCATTTTTTGCTGGTTTAAGTTACAGGACTGCATATGCTGTGTGACATGAAACAATATGCTTTACTTATCACTGACTGCCTTCCATCCTATGTTCAAAAGCTTCTGGAGAAACAAAACTCCTCAGCTGGTCATCTCTTCAAGGGGAGGGACAGTCCATTAAACATATGGGGGATAAATTGCCAAGCTGCAGGGATACGCTACTTCTTCACCACGATAAGAAAAAGTCCACACTTTTACAACCCTATCTCAGTGAGGTGAAAGTTATCACGAGGCTTTTGTCATCCTTTAAGTTTTAATATTAAAAGACATGCCAAAAGATTGATATGAAAACAGATGTGAGTAGTAATGACATGTCCATGTGCACAGTCATTACGGAGCCTAGAATCAAACTGTCACTGCACTTTCTGTAGCGCACAATGTGTTTGTTATGTCACACGTTATTGAAATGGTGCACTGACTGGCAAAAGCATACCTGAGGATCCTGAAATCCTTACACTTAACTTGCACTGCTTCAAATGTAAGCAGTCACTTTAAATTGTCTTAACAGTATGTGTGAGGTGTCCAGGTAGTATCACATGCATTATTGATTGCTCATATTGCCTCGGCAGAAAAATAGGAGCGCATGACAGTAGTTTATAGCTCAAGACACTAATAATCACGGTTTCTTACACATCCCACTGTTATGCTTTACTGACCATTATAGTAGAATTGAACGTTGTCTGGTAAAGGCTGGTACTCAGGAGGGAAGTAGGGTCCTTTGTGCTCCAGAAACTTCCACTTTACCCCATCTTCATATTTCTCTTCCTCCCACCTGAGAGAAAGAACAAGGATGATATTTAAGAAAGCAAAATTGCTTTTCTCCAGTTTTCCCCTGCAGTTTGTGTTTGTGTGTGTGTGTGTGGATGGATGTGGGGGTCAGATCATGCTGAGAGAGGAGCTTTTCCCAACCATCTCCAGCGACTCTGCTCCTCCTCTTCCTTCTGTTTGATCTTCAGGAGTTTGGCCTCCTCAATCTCCTCCTTTGTCCTCTTTGGTTTTTTTGTAACTGGATGCTCACCCTCCTCCTCTTTCTTCACCAACTGTGTCAATAAGAGAAATATATAAAATGTGAATTCACATACTCCCACACTGAGTTGCATTTCAAGCAAACATCATGTGGTATTATTCATGGAGACACACTGCCTTAGGAGGACAGACATTTACCTTTTCTTTTCCGTGCTTTGACTTCTTTTTTTGAGCTCCTCCATCAATTTCCTCTTCCTGCCGATGTTTCTTCTTTTTTTTCTTTAAGCTGCGGGCATTCAAGGAGTATAGAGCACACACAGCTTATACATCATAGAGAAAATCAGAATGCCTGTCCTCAACAGATAGAATAATGAGATATGGTCTAGGTGCTTCAAACTCCCTTTCCCTTAATGAAATTTCCCTGACCATACTTTAATATCAGTAAAAACCTGCATATAAAGAAGAACACTTTCATTTCAGATCAAAGCATGGAGAACTGGCACTGACGTACACAGGGGCAGAACTGGTAGAACTGGTGTAAGAAGGGCCATCCATAGGCTCATCTTTTGGTCTTTTCCTTTTTGTCCCTTTCTTCTCCTCAGTGAAGTCCCCATCTACTGGCTCCTCTTTCACCACGACACTATATCACAAAAAACAAGTCAAGGAAACAAATGCCCCTATTCTGAAGTGGAGTACAATGCTCGTTGTCATCCTGGTATTAACTGTTAATGTTTCTTTAAATCAGAAATCACAACTGTCCGTAGTCTCGTGGAGCTATCCCAAGTCATCTTAGAGTTATCTGCATTACAAGTTCTTGCAAATGATGGATAGCAGGAGATAGAACTGTAGCTTCAACTTGATGTTTCAGTAGATTAATGACCACTGATCTTAATCTCTTCAGGCATATACTGCATCCGTCCCTCTGAGACTGACTAGACAATCAGCAATTCATCAGGAAATCAACTATTCAATGTACCTAAGATAAATTTTAAGGAGCCAACAATACAGTACCTTTGACTGAGACCTGTCTCAATGCAATGCACTGCAGAGCGAAATGATGCAATTCAATTAAGCAAACGTCTCAATTTTACTGTTACTGTAGTTTGGCCACTGTTGCAAGAAGGGATCTTTGGAGATTAATCCGGTTATATGTAAGAGAGAGAGATGCATGTTAAAATGGACTCCAGCACATTTTAATAAGCATGATAATATGCTTTTTGGAATCTCATTTGTAGATAGAAAATAATGAAAATCAGTCTAAGTATAATCCTTTTAAACAGGCCATTGATTATTAATTATGCTTTGCTGCGCTGTTATATGTGCAATGGCTTCAGTAATCAATCTTGAGCATGCAGAGCTGTTAGCATGTGGAGCACTGAAGAACAATTTGATACCTTTTTTTTGTTGCTGGCATTTTGACTGGCTGCAGGTGAAAAGGGGGAGGCAGGAACTTTGTCTCCCATAGAAAGTCAGAAAATGGGTCACCAGATTAGTGCAGCAACTGGGACATGCCACACTTCTGTTTTCCCAGTTTATCATGATATCCAAAGTGGGTCTACACTTAAATTTTTTTGCTGAGTGGGGGCTTGACAACACTGGCAGGGACAAGCTGCTGGACTAGGTTGTTTTTTGTATAGGGCTTGCTTCAACAGTACTGCAAAAAGAGGTCCCCTATGCAGAGAGAGGCCTAATAGTTGATTTTTCACGAATCAAATGACAAGTTTTTCTGGGGATTAAAAGTTACTTTCACATGTAGTAATGGGGGCAATCCAATCAAAACTCAACTTTTACTCTTCTTGCCTTGTATGCATCCCTTTGCTTAAAAAAAGTCTTCAACTGTACCTGTTATCCTCCCACAAAGCCCTCCTGGAGGATATTATTGTAGAAAATGCAAACCCCTAAAGCTCCATTTTACTACAGCTATGTAATTACAGAAACTCTCAAATTTCAGTGGAGGATGAAGATAGTGCTCAAAAGTAATACTAAAAAGAAAATTCACCTTTTTACCTTGGTGTACCATTCCTCTAGGCCCAGTGCATTGATCTAAATCAGTGAATGCTTACACCCCTATTAACATCTCATTTTCTTCATTTCTTTCTTTCTTTTTTTTTTATTTTACTTACTCCACTTGTCAACCCTGTTAGGAACCCATTGTTTTCCATGTTGCACTAAGACAAAGACACAAATAATGTCTTCAGAATTTTCCATTTAGTTTTTTTGTTTTAAGGTCACAGAAAAGTTGTTGATGTCAAATTAGGCTCTGCTTGACAAACTAATAATGAGGTAGAGCAAAAGCCTAATGGCTTTTATCCCCACTGTGTGCAACACTGCTGGCTAAACATAGTTAGGGCAAAATTACCCCTTCATGCAAAATAGAGGAAAAAAATAAATAAATAAAAAACTAAAGCACACAATGATGACTCACTGACCACAAGAAATCACACATAATTATGGTGATTAAACAACATTATCGAAACAGTATGATGATAATGGCATAATTATAGCAATTAGAAATAAAAAATAATAATTACATGACTGCAAGCTTGAATTTCCCTGCAGACTGAGGAAAGGGTGAGGAAGAGAAATGGATCAAATTAAGAAATCAACAAATTAAAGTCACTACTGCTAATAAATTACACTGCTCTCCTCTCCTTCACACCACATTTGGTTAGAGGGAAAGCGTGATGCACTGTAGAGCATAATTCACATCAAACTGGCTTACTGAATGCCCATTAGAAGCTACTAAGGTAGCAGCAACTGGTGTCCATATTGTGTGTGCCTAATGTGGTCGCTCCGCATATCAGTGAGTGTGAAGTCGCTAATGATGACTTTTGATTGAGTCTAATGAGGTATTTCTCACACACTCTGGTGTCTGAATCTGTCTAGTCTTTCTTGGCAATGCTGAGTTAAATGCCAGATATATGTGCTTAAGTTATCAATTTAGATTCAGACAAAAAAAAAAAAAAAAGATGCAGAAGCCACTAAACCCAAAAGGTTGTATGCTACAAAAATTGCCCCTCTTATCTTGCTTAGTTAGAAGTTTCACTTTTCTTGGAGGGAAAAAAAAAATCAATTCTTCAATTCAATACAGTTTTAATGTAAATACCAAATATTTTGAAAAAAAGCACAACACGGCACCTGCTTCAGGCTGTCACTTGCCAATGTCACTTTCTGCATTATAGACGTTTAATTAGTTTATAGTTCAGTGGTGAGTGAAACCAGGGAGTATCAGGTGAGGGAGGGTAAACATAATTTGATATGATTCGAGACTCCCTATTCCATACCATCACAATACTCGACACACTGCAATGTATACAACTTTAAAATGTCATTTGCTGAACTACCCCTTAATTATTTCCTGGCCTTTATATTCATCCAACATGTACACAGATTTTTCCCATTAGTACGTTTTTTTCTCCTCCACCTGCACAGCTTATTAGAGACTGTCACATAATCACACCCCTACCCCCCCCAACCACATTCCAACTGGGCCTGACAATTTTTCTGAAGAAACACTCAACTTTTCTCCTCATTCTGGTCCACTTTGTGATTATGAGTTGTGTGCAGCAGTCAGACTGTAGAGCTCAGCTGCTCCATGGGGAGAAGAAAAAAAAGAGGGCATGTGAAGAAGTGGCCATATTTTTTTGGCATACTGCACCACTGAGCAAAAGCCATAGAAAGCTATACAAAGGAGAGTGGTTCACTGCGTCCATTGACATTTACGCTCTGTGGTTCTAATAGCCTTATGTTTCTACCCAAACTCTGCTGCTAGGTCTTAAATTGGCTTCATCTTCCCTCCCTGCATCAAACGCACTCAACTAGCACAGTTACCACCTGAGCCATTCTAGAAGGAAAAACCCTAAAGGGAAACATTAAAAGCTGGATTTTAGAAAAATAGTTTTACCAATTGACATCTCCTTTGAAATGTCATTCATAGTATTGGGCTGGGCTAAATCCACGTCTGGGAAACAATCCATTAACAGCTCTATGGAAACACTGCTGTGAGATAGATTCAACACAGCAGGCCTTTGGCCAAAGCCTGCTGTCCCAGCTACACCCTGCTGAGCATCCAACTACTCAAAACATGCATTCTCATTTATTGCTTTCCTGACAAGCCACAGATATTTGTCTTTGGTGCAGCGCAAAATTAATTTTCTGTGAGACAGCTTAACACTTAGGGAGAAATGGGAATGGCTGCTGTCCAGCCCCCTCGGACATCAAATCAGAAGAATTAATTCCAATCACCTCAGGAGGGACGAGGAGAGAACGAAAAAATAATGCGAGAAATAAGATTTCATTTGAATCATTAATGGATTACAGCTAATTTCCAATGGCAGCAGCAATGTGTTGATTTTTTTTATTATTATTTATATCAAACCTTTCAGCTTTTCGGGGACAGACGCCATGTCATGACTGACTGGCACAATCACTCCATGGTAGCTTGTCAGCTCATTATCAAAGCCTTTAATAAGATGCTGTCAGCTGTCATTAGGGCTTCATCCCTACCTGTCACTACTGGCAGATTCCAGTGTCTCTGTCTCAGGTGCTTTGACCTGATGTGAGAGAAAAGGAAGAATAAAGGAAGGAAGAATAAATTGTATTTATAGGAGTACTTTTCAAGCAATAATCACAAATTTCTCACCTTAACAAAGTGAGAAATTTCAAAATAATAGCAGAACAATAGCAACATTAAGCAACAGTTAGCAACAGTTGTCAGAGCTCAATTTATGCATATACACACAAGTTAAAAACATAAGCAACATTAGGAACAAAGGCAAAAGGTAAAAAAAAAACAGAGACTGTGTTCACCTTTTCACATACACACTCAAACGCATGCAAGAGATTTTCTCAGACACACACAACAGGTTATGTGGCATCCTCCCAGGCTGTTTGTGATTACGTTTACATGCCAACCAATAATTTCACTTTCACCTCATTAGGGCAATACTACGAATACCTTTATTGTCCCTGAACATGTGTACATTCAGTGTACAGTACCAAACTACACGAGAGATTAAATATAAAATATAAACCAAAAATATACAAATATTAAATATAAAGTAAAAGGGATAAATAGGTATGGAGTAAGGAGGCAAGGCATTGTGTGCATCATGCGTGTACATGTGTCAGACTTAGAGGTCTCTGGATGTAAGAATGAGCATAAGTCCTTGTATGTTTTTGAAGTTGTGACTTTAAAGTGGCAGCGCGGTGAGCAAGCAGTTTTGCAGTGAAAACATGCCAGTGCAATGCAGGTGAGGTAGCAGCGTCACATGATTATTTAACATATGCACATACACATTCAAAACATAATCCTATTGTCCTATAATCTGTGGTGTCTTGGCAGATTGGTTCAGGAGATTTATTGCTCTGGGGTACAACTTTTGACTGATAAAGCTGTCATGTCCTTTATCTGATCATTAATTGATGTAAGGTCATACACAGAGTAAGCGATCCAGTTAAAACAGCTAGAGCTTTTAATTTATTGAGTCATGAAAATTCCTTAGTCAGATTTTTTTTTTCAAACTAGGAATGTCAAAGGTTACAAGACACAGTAGTCCAGATGTTGGAGTTAAAAGATGGCAACAGGTGGCGGTGCAGTAGAGAGAAGTGGCACGCAACAGGCCAAATGAATCCAACGCAACGAGGTTATGAAATAAAACGTGTCGTTAAAATGTGCTTTAAACCATGTGATCAAAATATTGTCTTAACCTGACTAAAGTACCCGCCGTGACCAGGGTATTGGTGTGCATGTAAACCTACTCAGTGAAGCTTGCAGGATCAAATAACATGGGACAAGCTGCTGCACGTAGCTGTGACACAAACTGGGACCGAGGTCAGCGAATAACCGTGGCTGGAATTTTCACCCTGGTATCTGGCACGCTTATTTCCAGACACAACTAAATTTATGGGCATGTTCGCATGACCACGACAACTCCTCCCCTGGTGAGCACTTAACCTAAGCTGCTCACAGAGGGTGGCTGACGCAGAATTGTCCTCACAACTTTCTAAACTGGGGTGAGCCTAAATGGGACATCTGGTCAAATTTGCCCGGCTCTTTGTAACAAAGAGAGTGAAAGAAAGTGATTTACCTTCTTCTGGGCCTTCCCATTGTCTGTTTTCTCTGTGGATCTACTTGACTTCTTGCTGCACATCAGGAAATGGGAATGGGAATGGAAATGAGACAAGATGTCAAACAAGAGGAAAAGCTTGTCAGTGATGTACACAGAGTATTTAGAGTGATTAAGTGTATTTAGAGCATTCTTAAGACAGGTCAGCAAGCATGAAAATACACCACATGCATCAGAATAATCTGTGGATAAGCCAAATCTGCAATCCCTTCACTGTGATATGACTGAATGTATCCCTCAGGGTCAGTTTTGGTAGCTCTGGTTACAAAATCTAGGCTTGAGAATAACAGGCAAACAATAATGAGAGCAAATAAGGCTGGTGTTAGCTTCATGCCTATGCCTGGTTGGTATCATTCCAGTCAGACAATGCCATAACACACCGTCAGTAAGACAGGCTGTGTCCCAGGAGATCCTCCCGCAGCCCTGAACATGTTTCATTCCAGTTTGACCTTTCCACCCTTCAGAGGTAGATGTACAATAAAAATGAACTGCAATTAAAGCCCACCTAACTGAGAAATTTTCAGGCTCCTCCAGTGAACATCCCAATCTTGCATATTAAACCAAGATAGTAGGACAGGTAAGACTTTCATGCAGAGGCAAATTAGTTCCAGGAGTCTTGTAGCTCAGAAGGGTACAGCTGATCCTTAATCAGTGATTCAGTCAGTGTGCCATGAAATAACACAAGGCTAGCTGTCACAGAAAGCCGCCTGCTCCACTGCCAGTAGCACTTACAGGTGTCTATTCATCTCTCTGCTCTCATCAATTACACGAGCCAACGACAGATCACTCTGCATTCATTTGTCTGCTTACATATGCATGGTAATAATAAGCACATCAGATATCAAGGTAAATTAATTTATTCATATGAAGATGGAGTACCCACTGTACTCAGCATAATGAATGTCACCTACCCAACCCAGCCTCTCAGCCTGCTTAGCTTCACTCAGGAGTATTTTTTCTGTGCATGCCCTTTTTCCACACACACACACACACACACACTTTCACATGCAGGCACAGAGCTCTCCTTCGCTCGACTAATTTAGTACCACTGCTGGTACCATTTTTTTTTTTTTTTCAATCTTCAGATGAATTTGTCACCACATATTAGCAGCTCAACCACACGAAAGACAAACTTACTAGCTGGCTGCATGCAAGAGCAGGTTTTGATGTGTTGCAGGAAGCTGTACATACATGTAAATGACTGCACTTTCGCCTGATGAAACAATGATTCGTGTAAAATGTTCACACATCACCTCTTCTTGGGTGTATCCCCTCCGGCTCCGGCTCTCTCCTCATCACTCAGCCGTTTCAGTTTAGCGTTAGCTGATGTGTGCTTAGCCTTGCTGTCTCTTTTGGCCTCCTTCTCTCTTCCCATTTCTCACCTGCACGGTAATGAAGCACACTGAAAAATAAATGGCTAGCAGGAAAAAGAAAAGACACAGCCAGACAAGCTCAGCGTACAAAATACATCGCTACTACTTTTAATGATCTGATACCAGCCTTGCAGAGCCGTTGGCTTCTAACGTTAATCAGCTAATTAGCTAGCTATTCGTTGTTAGCAAACGCCAGTTGATTAAATTAACGTTAGCTAGTAACGATATCCATCGTTTGGCATGGCCATACTATATGAACAGAAATCACATTTTTTGACAACTTACAGTGTCTTCGTAAATACAATCTTATTTTCTCACACAAGACAAAATAATTAACGATGTGAATTAATCCTAAGTGAATTCGCGGTTGGTTTTTGCTAGCTAGATAGCCGAGAAAATCAGTGATGTAGCGGCAATTCCAGCTGAATTCTGATTGGCTGACAGTTGCTAGGTAAGGTGACGCGCCTCGGGGCAAATTAAGGAGTAATGACGAGCGGCTCGATTTGGTGCCCGCTTTGCCCGGCTTACACGTGGGCGGTGCAGGGATAAATGCACCATCCCTTGCATTACAGCTATAAAAATGACACATGTTCGGCCAGCGGAGGCATTAAAAGTCAAAATGTCAAACTCCAAGGTATATAAAGTCCAAACTCCTCAATCCAATAAACACATTTATAAACAAATCCAAAGAGCACATTTCTTATTATCTCAAGTGTGTAACCATTAAATTAACATGACAGTATGTTTTCAATGTCCTTTACACATTTTATATACATCAGTGTTTCTTTGGGGTCTGTTTGACACCAGGCTCTTATAATAAAACAAAATATAAGAATTATCAACATTTTACACACATTTGCTTTGGATGACAACACGCCTGTAGAGCAAGAACAGTTCATATGACATTTGCTTTAATTAAAGAGCTATTTAGTCAGTCAACAAGACATATAAAGTACCTGATATATAAGCTTGGGTAACATTTTTCATTATATTAATTTTCTGGAGGTTTAAATGAGGTCAAATCGACTGAATCGACTGATCTCAAACTGTGGATGCAGCTTGATGTGCTGTATTACAGATGGTCTGATGGAAGCACTGTTTGAGGTTATAATTTGAAACTGACAGGCCCAACCTCATATAAATTTGAAAGTCACAAAGTGTGCTATAAAAATTCACCTATATCCTTTGAAATTACACTTATTGACCAAAGGGGGGCGCTATAGCCTAATAAAGCCAGAATTTTTACTTAAACATCCCAGACAGCAGCAGTCTGATGTAATGAATTAAAATGGGAATGGTGTTTTTTTTTTGTTTGTTTGTTTATTTTTCTAGAATTTCATTGATTAGCTTAATGGGGATATAAGTAAGTAAAGGTCAAAATTTCAAACTTTCAAAGGCCATAACTGCTGCATCAAAAGTCCGATTAGGCCCAAGTGGTGGCTGCATTATTCATGAGTAATGATAAGTTTACTGTTGCAAAATAAATAAATAACTATAATTGGCAATAGGTCCTGACCAGAGACTGCAGATGAAAGTTAGACTCTAGCTATACTTCATGCGCTGTTCCTGTCAAGCAAACAAGTGTGTGTGTGTGTGCGTGTGTGTGTGTGTGTGTGTGTCTGTGTGTGAGAGAGAGAGGGAGAGAGAGACAGAGAGAGAGAGAGGTATGCAGGGGGAAGAGAGATTGCACAGACACTATAGACTGTAAAAATGTTCTAACACAGTATATTATCCGTTTTTGAAAGTTAATCATAACTTATATTGTGAATAAAATCTTGATATGAACACCAGTGTGTTTGTACTGATCCTGTCGATAGCCAATATTTGTTCCTAATAATCAAAATATTTAAATTTGATCCTGTTTGTGCTGTTCAGACCATCACGAGGAAAGGAAATTATCCTCTATAACCCACTTTAACTACTTTTAGGGTCAGCATCTCCAACAGGTGAAGTGCAGGAAGACCAAGGAGGTCACAGAGCTCAGTTCATCGTATAAATATAACAAAAATAAAATTAAGAAACAATGCCAAATCACACAATGAAACTATTTAATGAAGACAGACAGTTAATACGAATGTGGCTCAGTATTTACAAGAGTCAAGGAGATATTTGTAACTTAATAGGTTCGATATGGTCAGCTGAAGAGAGGACCCTTTTGATTCAAATGACAAAAAATGTGGAATAAGCACATAATTAATCAGTGAGTCGGTCTGACGACAATCTTTCAGTCGCCGAAAAGAAATCCATAATTTAATTCCCATTTATTTCAAACTGACTTCTCCTGGTGGGATACGTAGGAAAAAGTAATTTAAAGGATCACTTGACAGGATAAAATAAGAATAAATTTGTGGCATCTAAAAGTGCAAGTCAGTCCCTTTTATGTGTACTTTTAAGTTTTTAGGGACAAGTTATCATCAAATATAACGGAGCATTCTTCCTCTGAGGACCTGTGTGTGTGTGTATGTGTGTGTGTGTGTGTGGGAGGAGGGGGGCAGTGCAGCTACAGCAGACGTTGGCTGTGAGTGAGCATATGTTCGTCTTGGTCACGTCTCCAGGCAAAATGACATGCTTACAAATTAGCGAGTTTATTCAGCAATAAGAATAAACATTAACTAAGGGTGAAGTGGTAGCTGCAGCGGTGATTGGACACAAAACACCAATCCCTCTTCTCTTATTTTCCCTGTGCTTTAAAACACGGAGCTGCTAAATAAATGTTCCCATTCAAGTTACCGTGTCCAGGTTCCTCATGCTTGTCACCCAAGGACACTCAAGTAATAAACTGACAAGAATTGATGGGTGTGTATTACTGGACATACACCGCTCTCTCTCCAAAATAGTTTATCGTCTATATTTCAGCTCAGAAGCAAGGGTAAATGTTAAGAAACCCACGTTCCATCGCCTTTGACTGCAGTGTTATCATTTCTTTTGTGCTCACTGAAACATATACCATAAAACAAGTATTTGTCACTGACATGCTGTATCTTTCTGTTTATGCTGTCACACAACTGCTATAAAAATGGTGATGTAATTCAGGGTAACGGGATGCTTGAATGTCCAGGCTCCCAAAAAGTAAGTAAGATAGTTATTGATTTAAAATTTATTTATTTATTGGATATAACACCTGGTCTTTCTGCACAGGGACTGGACTAGGGTTAGATCAATATGGCTTTGCAGAAAATGGGCTTTGAAACAATGAGCAGACATTCCTTCTCTTCATTTCATTGTTGGTTCAGTCCAGTATTGAGGTAGAGTGCTCTGAATGCACTCGAAACCTTTTCCAATTTGCCTTTAATGTGACACCCAGCAAGCTAATCCAGGGACATTCTGTGAGTCCAATCATAAAAACACACCTTTCCATGCAGCAAATAGATGAAATGCTTCAAAATAGCATGGGAAAAATACAGAGGATGGACAAAATCATGAGGATAAAAACTATAACTATATGAATATCAGGCCCCTAATGAGGAGCAGGACCCAGGGCAGCTTCAGTCAGCTTTGGTGTTCTGTCTTAAAAGTCCTGAGCTGTGGGACATTGGACCTTTCTCCAGGGAGGAAACCCTCCAGGTCTTTGAGGGATAAAGGATATGGACAACTGCTTCACAATCTGCACCCCTGCACTTTGAAAAATGTTGAGTAATGTTACACCTGGTAATTGTTGAGGCCATAGAAAGCATTTGATCCTCATCAAACCACTTCTCAATTGGTTTTAGCATTGTGTGTGAGGGCATTATCATTTTGGAAAATGAAAATATCATAAGGGAGTGTAACAGAGTAATCACTGGACATGTAAGGACTCCCACAAGATGGCTGCAGATCCACAAACTTGTTTAGCACCTACTAATGGACACTGTGGACTGAGGGCATCCTTTGGCTTTCTCCAAATATACAAACATCTGCAGCGGGCATGTTTTCAAATTTCATTTTATGTTCTGAAATTGGAAAAAAAACAACAATTAAGATTCCATTAAATTATTGTTGAACAATGTATGTTAAACTACTTATGGAAAGTCCAAAGTGATGTATTTAAATTGCTTT
>OMLB01063618.1:0-10263 GCA_900302555.1 Myripristis jacobus | reverse complement strand
AGTTTGGGCCACAAAGCCTGCAGTCCACATGTGTTCTTGTGGCCTGTTGTAAAATGGTGTGTGTGTGCAGACTGGGGCCTAAACAGTCTTGGAGTTGCATCAGTTGGCTTTGACTGGAAAGCTGAGACTCTTGTGGATTCAATGAGCCACATTTGATTCTTGTGTGATGATGTTGGCCCCCATAGCAGCCATTTCACTGCAGGCAGAGCATTTTGTCACACTGGACGTCCTGTAGAAAATGACCTCTAGTGACCTCTAGGAGAATCACAGCCTCATCAGACTTTACACACACACACTAGAGAGCGAGGCCGTTCAGAGGAGCTCTGCTGCTCCAGCTGGACTGACAGGAGGGCCACTTTCTGACACGTTTACACAACACAACGCTCAACATCCAGTCGTCAAAAAGGGAAATTATTAGAGAAATCTCCAAATGTCAAAAGTTAAATCAAAGCTTGAATTTTTCTGTGGCGCTCCTCAAGGTCTTGGGATTTTGGAGGATGTTTGGCCATTTTTATTAATTCTCCAGTGATCAAAAAGTTTTGCACCAAATCTGTATGAGAAAGGGGCCTCAACCCAAAAATCGCTGCAACAACTCATGACCCATAACTGAACATGGGAATGGCTTCATACACTGCCATCATAATGTTCTAACCCTTATACACTTTTAAGCAAACACAAAAATCATTAGCCACCTTATCAAAACACAGTGTTTATTCCAGATTTATGACCAGAATATCTTGACACACAAAGCTGAGCTGCATCTCAAATTAATCTTCAGACTCCCAGCTTTCAGATGATGTTCACCGCTTCTGTTTGGCTTCTACTGTTGACCTTTGACCTCCCTCTGAAGACTGAATGAGTTAAACTTCAGAGGGAAAGATCTTCATTTACAAACATGCCGATGTTGCAAAGTGAAGTGCACATCAACATAAAGACATCAAACACCACGAGACACATATTTAAAACAATAAAATACATTTTAAAAAGCGCCCACAAGTTAAACAGTTACAACAAAGCTGGTTTTGACCAAAACTAACAAACATTACTGAGCTTAAAACTCACTAAACACTAACTGTGTCTTGTGAATTGAGGGGCGGATTGAGTGGCATGACCATAGATCTCCATAATCCAGATCGTTAAATCGTCTTCCATTGCACTCAGCAGGTCCATGATGATATTTCTATTTTCTGAACGTAGAAAACTCAAAAAAAAAACTCATGGACCGACTGCGAAACCAGACGCTCCATTAATCTCCAGCAACACTGAGGAAAGCAGCTTCCCTCTGCACAGATTAGCTGCTTCATAATTGATGAAAGTGATGGCCTTGTAAGCCTGAGTTCAGACTGAGCAACTCAATCAACACGTGGCTGGACGTGCAGCTGTTTACCTGCGAGCAGCGAAACAGGAACTCAGCTGAGGGCTTTTCTCCTCAGAGTTTTCTCTGCTGATGTGATATGGAGTATTTGTACTGTAGATATAATATAACATAACACACATATTCACCAAAAAAACCAAGAGGATGCACAAAATCAAGGCAGATGCAAACCACCACCTGATTCATTTTAAGAATTAAAGGAGCAGTCCAGTGATTTTGAATGTTTGGTCCATGTCAACAAACCGTTTATCAAATCCGCCCCATAACAAAGTCCTCAACATTCAGACCCCACGCGGCTGATAACTGGCTGTGAGACGCAAATGTTGAAGGTACTGGACCGCTAAAGAAGAGATGATTTGTACTCGTTGGCACCAATGGAGTGAAAATGGAGCACACTTCCTGTTTCCTCAGGCGTCCCAGCAGCGTCCCAGAGGCGAGGTGGTCCTCCTTGAGGATTTCACTCCGTCCACCATGGTGCTCGCTTCCTGTTCTCAACGAAGACGCAGGTTTCCAGCACTGAAGATGGAGTGGCGGAGCTCTCGCCGGCCTCAGACTGGAAACTCAGCTGTCTGGGGCTGCGGCAGATCGATCGTCTTCCTCGGCTGTCTTCTTGAAGCGTTTACTTTTGGAGACCGGGATGATTTATGATGATTTTTGCAGCCATTTTTTCTTTTTCCTGCCATCTTGTCCTCACAGGTGTCCATGGTGTCGGTGACGGCTGACATTCGCTTACTAACATACTTTCTACTTTGTACTCAAACAGTCATGTCATTATGGCTCACAGTAAAGTACACAGCTGAGGATCCCAGAGTTAATTTTGCACCATCTGGAGCAAAGCAGGACTTTAAACCACGTACTCACTTTAGTAAGTCTTAAAAAATTTCAGGTGACAAAGCAGCCATGTATGTGATGGGTTTGATGAAGTTAGTGAGGATTTGCTTCTGTAACACCACGCAGTCTTTCCTGTCTTTACTTGTGATCGGAAGTTTCTGGAATACGGATGAAAAATTAATTTCTGTGTTTTAGCTCGAAGGTCAGATCACGATGTGCCAATCTCTTCATGCTATATTTAATGCCTCGGTGTGTGTTTTCACTGGTGTGTGAGGCGTTAAGAGGAGAGCGTGAAGGCCTCCTCTTCTCCTTGAGATGAATAAGAGGAGCAGATGCAGCTGAAATCAATAGGGCCGAGCGGACAAAAAGCTCAGAAACCCGACTGCCTTCATAACACATTCTCATATTCATCTGATATTCAGCTCAGGCGGTGAATGCATCGCCCTCAGCGTCAGAATCAAACAGCTGGTTTGTGTTTGCCAAACAATTTGAGTCGGAGAAAAAGCTTCAAGCATATTAAAAGATTTAAAGCTCACTCAGAACATTATACAAAGAAAATGGAATTTGATGTTAACCACTTCAACTCTCATTTTTTTCCCCCTTTAGTTTCCCCTTAAGTAGCTCCAGTTAGAAAAGTTGGAAAACAACATAAATTTTTATATATATTAGCACAGACTCTGCTCCATGTTGTGTCTGTTGTTTTATGGCTGCAGAATCACATCAGATAGAACAGATCTACGTGTCTCGTGCATCATTTCATTCACATTTCCCTGGAATTCAGCAGCTCATGTTTGGCATCTTTGGAAACCTCGGGCTGGCCTTTAGAATTTCAAAATAAAGTCCTGTGGGCTTGAACACAATTGTTAAAAGTTCCTAAACTAGAGAAATAGCCTTTTTATGAGTAGATATAGTTTTTTTTTGTAATGAAACAAAAGGTTAATAACTTCAATTGATGATGTACCACTTCTCAAAACACTTTACAAAAGTCTTCACAAAACAAAATAGATGAGATGAGATAAAAACAAGGAGAGGAAATGTGGAGGCAAAGGTACATAAATTATGAAAGATTTCTTTAATGAGGAGGAAAAGTGAGATAAAGCACAGCAACACAATATAAAATGGTGATAATAAATAATGAAGAAAAAGTTAAGGGGTAGTAAATGCACGGTGGAAGAGTCCTTGATGAAGGATTCTGCCTGCCGGTGAGGCGGCAGGCGACCATCGAGCCTCGCAGCTCCACGCTGGATGACGCTGGGATGACGCTGGGTCTTCACTCCACAGCGAGAAACAAATCAATAAAATGTCACAATATCCGTGTCCTCTCCAGCCAGAGGACACGCAGATGAGACGAGGTGAATAAGTCTGTTTGTATGGCAGGAAACAAAGGCTGCCTTGTTAAATCAGGACAGTGTGTGTGTGTGTGTGTGTTTGCACATTTCGATCTGCTCGCTTCCCCGCCCACATTTCCACCCCGCCACCTCAAGAAATAGTAATAAAAAAATAATAAAACAAAATCCCTCAAATGAGACTTAGTCATTCAAACCCCGTCTTTCGGCACCGACGAGATGAACAGCCTGCAGCCAAGGTCCTGCAGCTCGTTACTGCGTCTGGGATGGAGGCCGCGTAGAAAAGACGGCGTCTGGCTGAGCGTCTTCAGAGCCGGCGATGCTGTGAATTATTTAGCCGCAAAGACCGCCGAGGAGCAAAACCCCAGCTCGGAAAATTAAGCGTTCACAGGGAATTCCAGCAGAGATGAGAGAGAGAGAGAGAGAGGAGCGGTCCAAAGTTAAAGGAGCACTGAGCAAAATGACTGAGGGTGGAGTTACTCATAATAATGTCAACAAAAACAACAATACTATCACTAATAATAACATGTGATGTTGTGGTGCATTCTGTTGCTCAGTTAAAAAAAAGGCTTCGCTGACGATTCTCCTACTTACATGACAGTTTGTATTTTTAAAAAAGCAGCAGCAGAAGATCTAAGAGGCTGTGAAGGATTATAAAACAACAAAAACTTAGTGATGCAGGTCGGAGCCAAACCACGAGGAGCCTGGAAAAAAGTAGAAGAAGTTTAAAATCAGTCAGACGCAGGAAGCCACGGCAGGTCAGCTGAACCTGGGCTCATCTGCTCTCTCAGTCTGGTTCTGGTTGAAAATCTGGCAGCAGAGTTTCTGAATTAACTCAAGTTCATCAGTGGATTGTTTTGGTGAGAAGAGCTTTGAGATCAGAGTGAAGTCTTTAGATCCAAGCTGTGAACATGTAGTTTTTTGGGGTTTTTTTTGGTACTTCCTTTTCTTTATGTTGAACTCTGTAGGAAGCACAACCCGCCATGCTGCCATTTCTGCAAACCAACAAATTTGTTTAAATGTCAAACTCTCTGAACCAAAAATGTGTTGTGCATCAACATTTAGACACACAATCGGCCGGTCAAAGTCAGGAAAAGGTCATGGCTGGCAACTTGGTGATGATGATGATGATGCACGGGTGTACGATAGCCAGTGGCCTCAAACTGCGGTGGGCTCCGTCTATTTTGACCGATTCGCTGAATTTATCCTGGCCAAACAGCTCCGGGATCAACCTTGAGTCAAATGCCGTTGTGTGAGTATTTCCTTCCTGCTCTTTGCTTTGCTTGGAGTTTCCTTCCTCGTCTTTGCAGCCAAACGAACCTTCACATCGTCCACCAGGTTCGAAACTTTGGCCTAGCAGCGGTCGAGCTCACCTGGGAGGCCTTCCTTTACGCTTCATGATGTAAAAACCGAATCCGACAGGTGACAGTACAACTCAGACGGCAGGCTAATGAAAAATATTGATCAGGTACAGGAGTTTAATAATGAAGTGGAAGTGGAATAAAGAGAATCTGATCAGGATCAGGTTGCTGGTTCACACTGGTGGAGCTGGACTGGATGCAGGATCTTTGTTTTTTTTTTTCACTGATTGGGAGAACTGGGCTTGAAAAAAAATACATCTAAAGGGAACATTATTGAAAATAGATCAAGACACGACTAAAAACAATCACTCAAATAAATTATCATGACTGAAGTTATCTCTGAATCATTTTGTGATGGCTGACCGATCATTGCTGCTGCCGGCCACTTTGATGTTGGCTGCTGCGTTCTTATTGGCCGCTTTTAAATTTTTAAACATTACATCACACACCAACATCACTAACCTCATCGACGCCTCGCTTGAGGCTTTCATCCCGCAAATGTTTTGATGAATATTTTAAAAAAAACGGCATTTCATTGTGATGAATTAATCAGAAATTCATTAGAGACAAGACCTCCACACACCAACGCTGTGTGAGTGTGTGTGTGTGTGTGTGTGTGTGTGTGTGTGTGTGTGTGTGATGTAAATAAGTGCAGTTCTTCATCTCAGGCCTTGTGTTTTTGCTCTGCAGACTGCATCAGAGACAGAAAGGGAGTGACGGCTCCTTCCAGCAAATAACTTCACCTCCAGATTGTTTCTTCCATCAAAAATTAAAAACTGAGATGAGGAGTTTTCATAAGCGGACGGCTCGCTCTCCATATTGAAATAGCGTTTTATTTCCTTCGGGGCGATCTCCGGTACATCAGCAAAACGCTGGAGCCGACGTTGGAGATGTGACAGAACAGGAGTGATGTCTTGATTTCAATGTTGGAGTGAAACACATTAAGAATGTCACATGTGAATCATAAGAAAAATATTCCTCTGATGCCGAATGAAAAAAAATTGAATGATGAATGGCTTTAAGAACAGCTGCCTAAAAAACAACAACAGCAAGTTTGGCAGGCACCTCCCACCTGACCGCCTCAGAATCAGCTGATTTTTTTGTTTTGTTTTGTTTTGTTTTTCCAAAAACATCATTGGCATATTCAGAGAAGCCGTGTGAAATTTGACATTCACACTCTGGATATTTTCTGAGTCACGGCTCCTCAGAGTTCACATGGGGAGGTTGAAATGTCACGCTGTTTTATTCATGTTGTTTTTTCTAGAACTCACTTCATTCCTAATAGAGATCACCACATGAAACATTCAGGGCTGAAAAAACAAACTTCTCTGTTCAAAACTGCAGCCGGGGTCAGTTTTTACATCTATCCCAAACCAAAATCTGTTTTTTGTTATGTTATGTTGTTATGTTTCGTATGTTTCCTGATAATGCATCAGAGAAAACCTGAAAAAAGAGTGTTTTGAGAAAACCTTCAAGGGTGACATCAATATGTGGGATTCGAAAATATTCATAGTATAAATGTCAGATTTTGCAGAAGGATATTATGGAGAAAAAATCAGCTGGTTCTGAGGGGGTCAGCGGGGGAATATTTTTCTGAATTGGTTGATTTTACATGGGTCAGAGTGTAATCTGAGCCGAAACAGCCTCTGGTGGCTCCCAAAATGTTGAAATTATGAAGACCTGGATGGAGACTGGAGGTTTAGCTCATTTACATGCAACCGAATGCCACCTTTCTCTGTCCATTTAAATAATAATGATAATAATAATGATATCACTGCTTTAAGTTTGGGAACGGCCAAAATCTTTGTTGTTTTGTCCTGAAATGCTGTCAGCACTCCACCTGCTGTTGTTTATGAAGTTCTGGTGATGGAAAACAGAATAATTCATGTAGTTTTTAAGTTGTTTTCACATTTGCTTCTCACAGTCCCGTCAAGTCACGTCTGTCTCCACAGCTCATCTGAAAACAGCAGCAGTCGACCCAAAGTGCTGTGAAGTCATGGCAGAAGGAGTTTACAGAGCAAAAGAGAAACACAAAAACAAGGTAAAAGGAATATAAAATAAGATAATTAACTGAATTAAAGCAGGGTATCTCTGAAGATCACAGTTGTGTGAAAGCCCTCAAACGCACCGTCCCTCAGTTTACAGTCTCAGTCTGTTGTTTGAACTTTAAAATGATTAAATATAAAACAAAGGAACACCGCTGCGTTCCTTCACGTTCCTGCCAATGTCTGAGTGAGTTCCACCAGAACCTGGACGTAACGCCACGTCACGTTCCTCAGAGCCCAGCTCGCCACGCAGCTGCTGCAGCTGCTGCAGCTGCCTCCACGCTTCATGTTCAGGTTCTCTTCTGACAATACGTTGTGTTCCGGTTCTCTGCTGCTGAAACCTGGTGTTCAGGTTCTGGTCTTGTCTTTTTTTTTTTTTTTTTTAAACCAAAATGTTGTGTTGAGGTTCTCTTTCTGGAACCAAAACTATATGCTGAGGATGTTGTGTTCAGGTTCTCTTCTAACATTACGTTGTGTTTAGGTTCTCTTTCTCCAACCAAATGTTATGCTCAGGTTCTCTTGTACCAAAGTGTAATGATCAGGTTCTCTTTCTGAAACCAAAACATTGTGTTCAGGTTCTCTCTCTCATACCAAAATGTTGTGTTGACGTTCTCTTCTAACAAATTGTTGTGCTGAGGGTTTTTTTTTTTTTTTCCAAAATGTTGTGTACAGGTTCTCTTTGTTCAACCAAAATGTTCTTTTATTGTTCTGCAATGTTGTGTGGAGGTTCTTTTGAACCAAAATATTATGTTCAGGTTCTCTGTTTAGAACCAACACATTGTCTTCAGATTCTGAAGTACCAGAACGTTGCCTTCAGATGCTCTTGTACCTAAACGTTGTGTTCAGCTTCTGTTGTACAGAAACACTGTTCAGGTGTTCTTGCACTGCAGTGTTGCCTTCAGGTTCTCATTCCTTTTACCTTTTATTTATCCTCTCTGTGATCTCCATTTTATTTTATATTCTTTGTTTATTGGTTTACTTAATTCTATTTTGCTGCATTGATATGTGTGGCACTTTGTAACTTTATTTTGAAAAGTCCTGTGTAAATGAGGTTTGTGATGTTATTTTCCTTTTTTCATGACTCAGTCTGAATGGTTTGAGCATTTCACGCTGTCAAAAGGCATTCTGGGAAACGTAGGAACTGACTCAGTGGAAGTCGAGGCAGAAGCTGATGAGACACGTTTAGGGACCGTGGGGTTTCTCAAACTCATAAAGTTGCGGTGGAGAAGCATCTGCGGTGGGCTTTTCTGCCTGAGACGTCTCCATCTATTATTCATCACAGCCGCTTTGATTTGTCCCGTTTGTCTGAAGCCGAGTTGTAGCGAGAGAATAAACGCACCGCGCGTTGCGTTATGAAATTAAAGTCGCTTTTTTCTGAGCTGCGAGTTTCACTGAAGAAGAACAAACAGCGCGTCTGCCGTGCTGTGATGTTCACTTCCTTTATGGAGATGGAAAAGTGACTTTTGGCAAATGATGGAACGGTTCCATTTGATGTTTATTTCTTTTACCTTTCTGAAGATGGTAAAAATGTATTTATTTCCTCATTTGGGAATCAAATACGGAGTTGTCTTGCATAACAGAAGGTAATTTGATGCACCATCTAGCTCCTTCTGAGGTCTGACACCGAGGTTTTAGAGAATGTATGAAAAAATGACGTCTGTGTCTTTCATCATGAATCACTCATCCCAGCGTTGGTCCTTTCATATCCTGATAATGAATTTTGAATTACGTCCTTGACAAATAAAAGATACTGAGTCATATTTTATTGCTTTTTGTGTAAAATAAACCTTTGTGTAAATTCTTCTGTCCTGCAGTAGCAGAGGTGTAATGATGTAAAACTGACATTCCCATACAGCTGAACGTCATTTCTTAATTTTACGTTTAGGGGGAAAATAAAAATCTTCTCGTGTATCTCAAATACATTTCTAATCAGCATATCTTGTACATCGTGTCAGGCAGCATTTTAGCCAATTTAATTTCTTTATCCACCAAAATGGTTGAGGTTAAGGTTGGTAAGCTTGGTTAAGGTTAGGAAAGGTCGGGTTAAGACGTAAAAACCACTTGGTTAGGGTTAGGAAAGGCTTCCTCGTGGCGCTGCCATGAAACGAAGGGATTACAAACGTTCTTGTGATGCATCACAAACAAACGTAATCCAGCAGAAAAACAAAAATGCAGATTAGCTGTTAGGTGTTTAAATCCCACTTTGGGTGTTTAATGTTGAGCTGGCAAACAGTAAAATCTATTGTCCAGTTTTTTTTTTTTTTTTGAAGATCTAACTCCTCAGCTGTGGCAGGTAATGAAATGTAAAATCTGTTAATCTGTGTTTAGAGTTTAAAGATGAGCTGCAGCAAATGACGAGGGGGAGAAAAGCACCGTCTGTTGTTTTGTGATATGTGACTCTTCAGTGGCTCTTTGGGGGTTTCACTGCAGGACTAATATTACACCACAGTCCACTGCCAAGTGTTCAAATCTTCAAACAAGGGCGGAAAATCCACCTGTGCTGATGAGATAATCACTGGTTTCCATAATTTTCCTGAATCAGGTGTCATTTTCTTGATCCTGGCGGTTGATCTGCCTCATTCTGCCTCGCATCTGCACATTTCTACTGAAGCTGCACTGGAAACAAGTGGGATTATCTCATCCCACAAGAGGATTTTTTTTTTTTTACCTTGTTCAGGGAAAATAAAATTTGAACACTGGAGATTATTGAAATCAGAGCTCAAGTCTTGTTTTTCTTCTAACAAGGTAAAAAAAATCTGCCAGTGGGCTGAGATAATCCCACGTTTCCAACACTAATCCACTTGTTTCCAGAATTTCCTTGACTCAAGTGTCATTTTCTTGATCCCAGCAGCTGATCTCTGTCTTGTTTCAACACATTTAGACTGAAACAAGTGAAGCTGCACTGGAATCAAGTGGGATTATCTCATCCCACTGGCAGATTTGTTTTTTTGTTTTTTTACCTTGTTGGAAGAAAAACAAGAAAAACGCTGAAGACGAGACTGAAGTGTTTTGTTCAGTTTTGAGGTGAGGAAGGGAAATAAGCAGCGAGAGGTAACAGAACGAGACGATTGAACCAAAAATGAAACCAGAATAACAAAATAAACGGCCGGTCGAGACAAACGAGAGCTCTGCAGCGTCTGAGAAACAACACACAGCTTTTCTTTTTGTGTGTTTTTCTTTTTTCTCAAGTAGAAATGCAAGAATAAAACTCTGATTCAGTGTTGAGGGGCGGACTGACTGACTTGTTGAGGGCTCATTTCACCCTCTGAAAGAGTCCAGAGTCCAGCTGGAGTGTGTGTTGGATG
>OMLB01063617.1:3847-17749 GCA_900302555.1 Myripristis jacobus | reverse complement strand
CTTTCACTACAGTGGGTGAATGTAAACTCACGTAAAGACAGATCAGTGTAGATCACGGTCATTTGGGGATCAGTGCAAAACACTTTGTCCAGTGTCAGTGTGGCAGCCCTATAGGGATCACCACAGTAAGCTACCACTTGTCAAGACTAGGAGAGGGTCACTCATCCATCAGTTTCCTACACCTCGGATGCTGATTTGCCCACTAGATGGCGCACATGGATCACAAACCTCGTCTAAGGCAGCGCTCATCATTTTCACCCTGTGCTGGAGCGGCTTCCTCAGTTAGAAGAAACCCAGAATCTAAGAGCAGACTGTAATGAATGCTTTGGAGGAGACTGATCTACTATCTACAGATTTCCAAATGAATCTCCCTCAATTCTGCAAGTAGAAATATCAGTTTATGTCAGCAATATAATTTTTCTAAGCTGACTTCAGTAGCCTACATTGTGTGTGTATGAGTGAATATACTGAGAAGCTGATATCCTCCCTCCCACCCTTGCACACATGACCCCGCACATCTTAAATCAACAAATCAGCCCACACACTACTTGCTTGTAGGAAATGCCAGTGTCAAGTGGTGAAAGTAATGCATATGGGGGAGTTTTGGCTCTCAGAACAAAAAAGGGCATGTTGTGTAAGGAGAGAAGGACGGGTTTCATTCAAAATTGATGGAACAATCTCTCTTTTTCGGGGGTGGATGGAAAATGAGCATACACACATGCATAAGTATTTCTATCATCATTTGTGCCTAACATCTCCAGCAAAGTTTGATCCAAGCTGTTGAATTGAACTGGAATTGTTCGGCAAGTTGTAGGCAGTGTACTTTACAAATTTCCTGGCACCAGTTTTCACATTTTTGATTTGTGATAAAAACATTGCATGGTTATAAAGTCTGAGCATAACTTGAACCAAAAAAACAGTGTGTATATTTGTATAATACGCACATGTTATGTAAATAACATCATGTGAATTAAAACGTATATGAAAAAAAAGTTAAAATGGAGCATTTTCAGTGAGCAGCATCATCACTGGTGTACTGTGCAGAAGAAAAAGAAAAAGAAAAAAGGTCTGAGATGGACAGCTTCTTATGGCTCATTTCTTGCCTTCATGTCTTCCAGTGAGTTCAGAAAAGTGATGTGAAAACACAGTAATGACCTCCTGTCATGACACACAGCTGAAAGCGGAGAAGGAAGTGCCACCGCAGGGCCCTGGAGCCTGAACCTGACACAAACCTCCCCCAAAGTACTGACTTATTATACCTCTATAACATTTAGACAGCTGTTGCCTGTCTGTCTGCACAGGATCACCAGGTAGACATTACACCTGCAGTTAGCGGGTGGAACATATACAAGCAGAAAGGATCATAAGAACTTTTTTTATTCTAGTTATTCTAAAGAGGTCCTTAAACAAATAACACTAAATATGGAAATAAAATGAAACATTAATTAATCATTAAACCCTTTAATAATTAAATTAAAGCTGCAATAATCAAAGGTCCTTGGCTTGATTTAAGTGAGGACCCTCACTGTCAACCCAGCTAAGATGAATTAAGTGCTTATTCCAAATGCTTATTTTCAGTATTTGAATTACTGCAGTACTGCGTAATGAACAGAAAAATACTTTAATGATGCTATTTAGTAACTGATTATTTTACGTCTTCCAAAACCAAATCATTTCTTCAAAGTTGAAGCTCTATCAAAGAGAAGTCAGTGCTGTAAGCATTATTTGAATGTGCAAATGATGCCAATATAAATAATATAGTACACAAAATGTGTGAAAGCCCTGTTAACCATGCCTTGTGTTTGTTACTGTAAGTTGCAGCTGACACAGAGATTGACTGATGAGATTCTGTGTTGTTAATTTTATTACCCTTTAATATTAATGGGTTTCTGGGGTTTTGTCTATATATGGGTTTTTTTGTACATTGTTTGGAAGTATTTTATCTGTTGGTGTCCATAAAATCTGAAAGCTGTGAAAAGGCAGCAGGCTGGGGAAGCTCTAACAGATATGAACTGCCACTGATAATTATTGTCTCACTACATCACAAAGAGCTAATATCACAGGCTGGATCAGTTCAACGGCGATGACTCAGACATGGAAAAAAAAAATGTCCATATGGAAACACATAAAGAGACACATCAACGCCGAGGCAGAAACCTGAAGCAGCCGTTTGAAAGCCCGTGTAAGTTGACAGCAAAGTTGTGCCGTGCTGTCTGGATTTATTTATTTTTGGCTTTGTTTATGCTTTTTTAACTGGTCCGAGGACACTTGCTAAGCCACTATTTGATTCAGTGAGCTTGTTACAAATGGATTAAGGAAATCTGACAGCTAAAAGTGAGCTCTGCCACGTTCACTCTCATTATGTCAAAACCACTTGAATTAAACACGATTCCCTTCATCGGGCTTTTTTACACGCAGGTTGCAGATGGGCTTTTATTGGCAAGGTGTCCTTGGTTAGTTCATTTTGTATCCCATGAGGGGCTCTGTTTTCAACACAGACACATAATCTGTGTTTATTCCATCAAATGCCATATACAACCACTGATCATTTTTCATAAAAATCAGTGTTTTGACTGAAAGAGGACCCTTGACAGATGAAAATAACTCCACCTGCCATTTCAGCAGGCGCCGGCAGAGGCAACTCAGTTCAGTCATCATCCTGTCGGTCTGTCAACAGTGCTCCAATTCTCCTGTGAGAGCACACACACCGCAGCATCAGACTTTTCCCACAGTCAGTATGAGACGTCCTGGTCACAGAAAAATCTCCTATATTCTACAACAATTGCACAACTTAGGACCCCACATTGAGAATGTTGCAGCCCTGACACAATTGAAAGATTTTTGTATTTGCATCATCCCTTTTCTCCAGCTGGAAATCAAAGAAAAAGTAACCTTAACTGTCCCGCTTCATAAGAGGAGCGCTTTCTGAAGTCCAAGTGCAAAGAGAGGTCTGTCTCTTTTAGTTTCACACTTCTTTGTGATTTGTGCATGTGTTTCTGTAAAGTGTTGCAACGACAGCTAATATTAGCAATAAATATTTGATGAAAATGAGGGAAAAATGTGTTTGGTAAAGCCAGAGAATTTAATTAATGATGCTTAATTGATTATATTTGGTGTTATTAGTATCTTCTCCTGTACTGACAGTCAATCTATTTAACTGCATGAAGTACCGTACCGAGAATTGGGAATTTTTATAGAAAACTTCTAAATATAGGGCATTCAGAACCATGTCTAATGCCAGTTTGCAATGAATAATTATTTGCTGGGAATGAGTGAATCTTCAGCTTGACATACAGTAAAGCACAGAAATTGAGACATTATTCAAATCCCCCATATGTGTGTCTATCAGCAGAACCAGCACAGTTTATGCTTGGTTTTTCTTGCAAAGGTCTTGTGAAAGGTCCCATAGTATTAACATTTTAATTTTCCCCCAGTCGTAAAAATAGCTGATTATAGGGCTATTTAAAGAAGACGCGGTCCAAATTTAAATTAGCATGAGCAGTGAGATGTGTTGTCGTTACGTTTTCCCAAAAGTGAGTTCACTTTTACAGAAAAACTACAGAAAAAAGGCTGCTTCTAGATGATGCAGCAAACGTGGATGGCGAATTGATTGGAAATTTATTGGAAATCATGACAGCTATCTCAGTCCTATGTGAGTGTCTTTCCAGTGGAGCAACATGAACAGCAGCAGGAGCCTGACTCTGTTGGACCTGAACGGAACTGAACCTTCATTAATGTCATTAGTGTCACCTGATTTTACCTGCTATTTCATGTCAAAGTGGCTGCTGTGGAAAATGTCTGTTTAACACTGGGATGCCTTTCTCTTTAGCTTTTCTGTTGATGGAATTTGAGTTTTCAAACCACCCACTTCTTCTTCTATTTATTCCTAACAAACTACTGACCGCTTTAGAAAGTGTAAACTAGTAAACTGAACTTGCTTCCGAGAGTGCATGACAGTGCTGCAATCGCAACTAACACCAGCAATGCCAAGAAGAGTGCTTATTGAGTATTTACATCAGAGATGATATTCAGCCATGATAAATTCCCTGAAATCCATTTCAACTCAAGCCTGATAAATGCACTCAAAACAGGGCGATGCAGTGGAGAGAAACCACATGTTGAACGGTTGGAAAACATGTAGAAAATCAGGCAGCACTATAAGCCAGGTTAAATGAGCTGGGATGATAAGACTGAACCAAGAGATGTACCAAGACTGTGGGTCTAGGATCACATTTATACATGTTTTATTTATTAAGATTTGATACATTAACCTGATCCAAGAAAAGTACTCATACAACTGATACAACCAGTCTTGTAAGGAGCTATAATCACTAAAGTAAAAGTGAAGTGGTAAGTAATCCAATTACTTTTTTAGAAAGAGTAAGGAGTAGAGTAGCATAATTACAGTCCAGCTCAGTGGCAGGAGGCCAACAGTTGGCATATGGAGCATCCAGCACTCAGTAATGAAAATAGCACTACTACTGTCATGCATAACGACCAGGGAGGAGGAGAAATGATATCAAATTTTTAAAAATGGGTTAACTACTCCTTTAAAAGGGAACTGAGGTGAAGAAGAATAAGAAATGCTTCCAGTTCCATCTGGGAATAGTGTGGGTACCGCTGGACATGTAAAAGTATTTTATTTGCAGTGACCTACAACTGCAGTATACAGCCTCTTATGTGTGTGTCTATTCTCTGCTGTTTTATGAAGAGTTTCCTCTGTTTGAGCCCAGGATCAGTCTGCCCACCTAAACACCTGACTCTGATCCCGTGTGACTGATCTCTGTGTTGAGCAATACAGACTTCAGAATGACACTACAGATTTCTGTTGTCTGGGTACGCACTTACATATCATCGCTACAAGACATGAGGTAACCTTACCACTCAGTCTTAATCTGCAGTTAACAGAGTACCTACCAAGGTTAAATACAAGCACATGGATAGTTAGGGTTATTTCCCAAGAAAATTAATTGCCATTGAGACTCCTGAGAACGATTGGATCCACCTCTCTGATAAAATGCCTAATCACAAAGGATAATGAGCTCTTTCACCTTGGCCCACAAATTCACTTCCATTTAAAGTCAGTAACCGCCCAAAATCAGGATTGATTTGCTCCGACAAGCTGAAAATATACTCTTCAGCGCCTTTTCGTCATTTTGACATTTGTGTTGCTTTGTGTGGGAGCAGGCGGATAATTTGATTGTGACAATGTGGTGGTGGAGAAATGGTGGTCTTCATTTGCAGTGGATTTCCCACGTGAACCTGCTGGTTGCACTGCTCTCATCAAGTGTGCTGGATAGCAACAGGAGAGTAAACAGTGACTAAATGGCTCTGCCTCACCTCCTACCTGGGTTATTAACTAAGATAGTCGCCTGATAGTGTCTGGTCTAAAAATGGAACTTAGCTAAATGGATTCACTTGAAATTTATTTCCTCGTGTTAGAATTCGCATTAACCTCTGGTTCTTAGCAGCTGGATGGAGACCTGCCAGCGTCTGAGGCTTGCTAGAGGCAGCATGCTGTTAGCCGTCATCACTCAGCTGTATGGATTGGAGCTGCAAGTCCTCCAGCTCTACTTAAAAGAGGACTTATAACAAAGACTGTCTCATCACTAAGGTGTAAAAATAGATTAGGATTTAATCAGAGGACAATTGCATGCAAATCAGTTTCCCTTGAAGTGCTGTGCCACTCAAGGGACGGAAATGAGGGAGATTTGGGTTAGATTCCTCTCGGCAGCCATTTTCATTCCTCTGGGATTTACTTGGTATCTCTCTCTCTCTCTCTCTCTTCCAAACATCATGCCATGCCATAGAGCCATTGTTGGCTTTAACTCACCATTAAAACATTCATTTTTTCCTCATTAAATGGCAGTGTAAGATAAGGTTACGTATTCTGCCTTTTGGCATTATAAAAGGATTTTAAGGTGAGAGCAATGAAAAAGTCATGGTTATGAATATTGTTATCACATACAAGCAAAGCCGAAGGCTGTATCTTATTGGGCAGTGATGCTGTTGTGTTCAGTAGAGAGCGTGCGCATCTGTGCATGGGCGTTGGTAGTGGACCATCGTAAATGAAGTTGACACGATGCTGCCTCATTATGCCAGAACCTCAGTAACGGCTCTTACTGTGGTAAACATGACATTATGAATCAGAGCAGACACGGTCACACACTGTCAGGGTTTCACCAGGTGTGGGGTCCCTTTGACTCCTCCCACTATTTCAGAACAGTGCATTTCTTGTGAAACAGATAACAGATACCAGAGAGTGCCTTTACTTCATTCAAAATGTTCACAAGCTTTGTGTCAAAATCATCATTGTAAAATAATAGCAGACCTGACTGTGTCTGGTTTGGTGGAATATCCCTCTCCTACACACACACACACACACACACACACACACACACACACACACAGAGAGAGAGAGAGAGAGAGAGAGAGAGAGAGAGAGAGAGAGAAATAATGTATTCAATACTTAACAATTTCCATTTAACAAAGTCAGTATCATGTCTGATAACCACTGATGAATTATTTTTGACATGCAGGTTCCCAGCATGTGGCTAAGCTCTTTTCACACAACACTCAGCCATTCAAAAATGCGGAATATTGCCACTCTTAGCCCAGGGGTTAATAAGTGTGAAAAGGGCTTATTAGTATTTCTTCTGTCGAAGCGCTCCCTCATACCAGATGTCCATATTTTCTCACCTCTTTGCAAGTTTCTCAAGTGAGAACTCCCAAATGAAGACGCTTCTTAACAAACCCATGGAAACAGAGCCCTATCCAGCCTATGCACCTAATATGAAGCAATGTTTGAATTCATTTCTAATAAACAGTTAAAAGTAGTGTTTTGTAAAATTCAATATAAAAAATAGTATACATAAATAAAAATATTCTAAAAAGCTCCAACAACATGAAAGACTATGCTGAGGATATGTAACCTGTCATTATGTGCATTCTACAGTAATAGATGGGAACGACTGTATTAAAAAACATGTTCTCATTCATTTTTGGCCAGCATGGTCAATATGAACTTATTTTCTGCAAAATATCTTGTATTCATTAGTTTCAGTTCTTGTTGTTTCAGCTGTTGTTTCTGATGCTGTGCGTTGAAATAAGATTTATCTTGAAATAAAGCAGAGCAGTCCACTGGTATCAATATCACATGACTCAGCTGAAAAACTTTAACAAAATTGATTTGCGTTGAAAATGAGTGAAATGATTTTGTCTTACTGGAATTAATGCCTTTTTTCCTCACCCTAGTAAGCTCAAAATGAAATAATCAGGCACACCTATTGCCCTCCAGACATTGATTAAACCCATAAAAATTCATCTCTGTTCATCAAAATTACATATTTTTTAATTTTTTCCATTAAAAAAATCCCATCATTATATCTATCTATTATATCTATGCCTAACGGCTCAGATAGAACTCTACACTTCACTGAGTAAATGTGGATCTATGAATATGCAAATGATCTCCTGCTTGCTTGCACACTGGCTCGTAACTTTTATCGTATTTGATAAATTATTCGTGTAAAAGATTTTTTTTCAGTGAATCTCTTAGTTACACTAAAATCGTTCATGTGAGGTAGTCATTTTGAGTTGTTCGTGTTGATTTCTGGAAAATAAAACAATCAAGCGACTAGAGGGGCTGGTGCTAATGATATGGAAAGTGCCACCCCGTCAGTTGATTGGTTCCTTCGGTTTGTGATGTCATAACCTTGCCTGTCCTTGCGCCACTATGGGTTCAAAGCATAAAAACGTTGGCATGGCATTGACTTGTTTTTGTATTTTTTTGGCCCCTGATATTTCTTGTGGCATATGAAAAACACCACATAGACATGTTAATAGGGTTAAAAACTTGATTTTCATTAAAACAACCAAAGCCTAGCTAGGCCCAAGGTGAATTTGACACCTAACGCCAGCACAGCTTGAATTCAGCGTGCTAATAAAAAGCCATCAACCATAATAATGAAATTTTGAGAGATCCACCGTTCACATGCACAGGCTCAGCCGCTGAGGTCAGGAACAGAGGCAAGTAAAGTATCTCACACTGAGTCGTCAAAGCCATTAAAAATAAGAGGCAGGCTGTGTCATTTCATTTTTCACAAGTTATACCCAGGAGCTACATAGTCATTAGACATTTGAAAGACATGGCAGGATATTTTCGAATAAGAATTCATTACCACCTTGTGAGGCACACTGAGTACTTGAGGGAAAACATGTCCGTTCATAGTCCTCCTCAGTGTTGAACATAATTAAAACTATTTTCAAAACAGGGATGGAGAATAACAAGACAGTCTATAAACTAGACTCTGCCAAATTAAAGCTGAGGGTAATTAAATGTCATGAATGCCATCCTCACATCAGAATAGCGAATGAATTAATGTTTTCGGTTTGGTGGAGGAAACATTCTCCCCTAAAAAAGAAAAAAAAATCTCTCACACCTGCTGATTCAGTGGACTAGTGTTAAACTTGGAGACTTGGAGAATGTTTCCACAATCTTTTCAGATTTTCAGCGTGTGCTCCAGTGAAAACTACCGCTTCTCGAGATGTGAAGGGATTCCACAAAACATCATTACAGTCTGGATGTCTGTAGTGTCCTGGCCTATATCTCTGTGTAGGAAACCTGGCCATTGGTCCAGGCTCTCTCCTGAGACGCTCCTCTGAGAGTGAAGGGCTATTTCCAGTGTGCCTATTTATACAGCGCCTGCCTCAATAGAGAGACAGAATGAAGCAAGATCTTCCCAGCAATCAGGCCAGGAATCTGTCGAACTAAGGGCTTCAATGGAGCCTGACTTTGTCCCGGCGCTGCAACAATCCACAAAATCAACACCATCAATAAGACATTGCACGTTTTGTATGGAAGTGCGTAGCTGGAAAAATCAAGTGCTCCTGTTGGTAATGACACTTGCAACAGTGACTTTAAGCGTTAACGTGCACATTCTGTTGTTAATAGGGAGCCTTAAATACTCTGTTTTTAATTTGACGAAATGTGAACGACACAGCTTCTTTACGCCGATGCCAGTTGGTGGACACTTTAATCCAAGGCATCAGATAATGTGTAAGCGGGAAGCTGTAATCTTATAAGAAAGCAAAACAAGATCAAAAATTTTCACCATCCTTGGAAACATTAAAAAAATGCTCTGATTATTTATATTACAAAGGGATATTTCTGGTGGTGGTGCCTGATCACAGGGAGCAGAAGATAAATGCAAACCCCTTTTTTCCTTAAGAAAAGCTTAACATGGATGTGAGCATTAATCTGGTGTCCCGTCTGCATTTCAATGTTCTCATTGAACTGGCATTGTGTTATTCAGGGCCGGGTACACAAGTGAAAGTGAATCAACTGCTATCAAGAGGACATCACACAAACAGGCGGGGGTTTAAAATTTAAGCTTGCACATGAGGGGATCTCAACTGAATTAATTTATTAGGAAATATTGAGGGTAAGGAATATTATTTTACTCCATTTTAGGTCTGTATTTTCTGGACAATACAGTACAGCGACTATTACACCTCTCAAGACCTTTCAATGTCGAATTAATACACAAGAAAATACACTACACGAACGCTCAGCTATATGTAATGTACTACAATGCTGTCTCTTGCATTGATATAATCCCTGTCCTTTCAAATCACCTCTCTAGATTGTGGTAACAGTGTGGTAAAAAAAAGTGGATGGAATTTAAAGTTCTAATTTATGTATTTACAGTGTGTTTCCAAATTTTGATACAGCCCATAACCTTGAGGGGCCACTTGACTTAATCTGTGCAATCAAGTCCTGTGAATATACGACACACTGACAACAAAAGAACTTGAAATTGGCTTCCCTCCTTGATTCCATGACATCACGTTTCCCGCCGAGAGAAAAATGATGACACAGTTGCCACGGTGACATGCCAAGTTCATCCTTGTGTGTGCTTGAGCGCGTCTGTGTTGTGTGTCAATGATAGCAAGGTTAGCTGGTGTCACCCTGTTTCCGTCGCCATTGTCATGGCTCAGCAAAACAGCTCAGTAAAGTGTTGTGGCTGCATCTGCTGCTGCTGGCGGGGGGTCCGGAGAAGACTGAGGAAGCGGTGCAGGAGCACACTGGGACTGTGTTTCCATGATGTCCTCCTCCACGAGAGGCCAAGAGGAGGATGTGCTCATGTCTGGCTGCATAAAGCCTGTCACACTGTGGATTCAAACAAAAGATTTTCAGGTAATTTCAATCATCCTGTGTTTGTGTCTACCAATGGCATATTCATGACAAAACTCTGTAATCACTTGTTTCAGGTGGGACAGACAAACTCATTTCTGTATTATTTAATTTTACAGTTTTTTATTAAGTTAGCAGTACTTTTCTACACAGAATAATCAGTTTGCTTTAAAGGTACAACACAAAAATTATTCCATGTCCTTGTGCAGTCTTTTCATCCAGATAGTTTCTGTGTGATTTGGTGAGGTTTCCAGTCTGTCAAAACTATCTCCTGCTGAAGAACATCAGCAAACTGAATCTATCCACCACTAATTCATACTCATTGGGGGTGGACAGACACAGTTCACCTGTGTTTTTGTTAGGAAATACTTCCCAACTCTTCATCCCTGAGGGTTGATTATACATTTTTGACAAAACAAAACCCCTCCAGCCCCACTGTTATTAGAGTGAGGGGACGAAGACTGGAAACCTCACCAAATCACACAGAATCTATCTGAACAGGAAGGTTGCAGTACCAGTAATTGTCTATATCTCTTTAATTTAAACTCAAAATAGTGTTTAACAATTGTTTTTTTCCTCACTGGTATACAAAAACAACTAAATGAACCAAGGAAATGAACTAAAGAAATGTGCATTAAAAATATGCCCCAAAAACTATGTGATTATGATCCGGTTAAAAATACTTTTATTGCCCATTCTACTTCCAATCGGACTGCCATCAGTGTTTCTTCATTACAAGTACAGCTGTTTTCTTGGAAAAAAGTTGATGCGGTGGATATTTTTGATGCAGTAGGAGTAATGTATTCTTAAAAATCGTACACTTGTATATAGACACACACACACACTCACACACCATTAGCTCCAGGGCAAACGTTCTCCCACCGACGTTTACGCCTCCCCTAACATCTCCCACCGGCCACGTCCCCTCGGGAAGGATTCAAGATCATCAGCAGAAATGCTCTAAATGTGTGAACGCCTCATTTCCGCCTGTGTTTAAGAAATAAATGCCTACTGCCTACGACAGCTGCGCTCCTCTGTGGGCTGAATACTGTATGTTTACATGTTTCTTTTTTTTTTTTTTGGAGCAAAGATTAACTAAACAATATCTATTTTCAGATAAATGGCTACAGTGAGAAAGGGGAGGATAAGCTGTCATTTTAAGAAGCATATCTGACTTATGGCTACTTACGAGTCCTTTAAGTCCATCTGAAAAGTTTGAGCTTTTGAGAACTTAAGCCTCTATCTCCTCGCTGCTACGCACTGCTGGAGTCAGGTTTTCTATTCTTTCATAAATCACATAAAATTTCTCCGAGGCCTGAGGATCCTTTGGGCAAAATATTTTCAGTTGTGGCATATTGTGGTATTGCCTTGCAAATTTGCTTTTTTCTCAGGCCTGAGGAACAGCAGCGAGAAGCCCTTTAGCTGAAATGGAGTGAGGATTTTGATATTACTGACACATGTCTAGATAAGGAAGGAACGTCACTCATTCCCTCACACCACAGGCTGACTTTTGCCTATTCCATACACCACAGATTACTTGCTTTAAGCAAACTGCAAAATGACAAATTGCCAGGAATAAACAGCTATCTGTCAACTTAGATCCAGCGAAATCCATCCATATATTTTAGATAAAATACCTTCCTGACAGCAGATACTGATCTCAATATCCGGTTGCCCTTTGGCACACAAGACACAAAACCTCCTGATTTGGATTGTTTCCCATTCCTCTACTGTGACCTTTTTCTTTTTGCAGATGTCCTTGACCATTTCTTGACTAAATGTTTTCTGTTGCTTTGAAAGCTGAAAAAGATCAGGTCATAAAAGTAAGCCTGTAGCACAAATAGTTGACAGAAAGCACCTCAACCATGGCACATTTTACCAATACACAGAACCATTCAGCACATATTGATAAATGCTGTCTCGATGCATCCCATCATGGATATGGGATGGAGACACAGTTACACTCTAACATCTGAGAAAAATCGCTGTTAAGGCAGGCAGTACAGGACTATACTCATGTCAGAAATATTATATATGTATAATATATTTTAGAATAACTATTATAACTATAACCTTTTATGCATGCAACAACAAGACCACAAGTACAGGGAGCGTAGCCATGACCTACAACCTGCCTACAACCGTGTCTTCATACATAATTATATCGTAGCCAATAAAGGATAAGTTTGGTAGCAGGGACCAACAAGGTTCTTGATCTCAGCCTCCAAAAATATTGTAAATGTCCTTTTTGAAAATGGGAAAATCAAGTTTTTGACAGCTACTTTTCATGATCGTACACTCCAGCCCCAGGTAGTCGCAACCAGCATGACTTAGCAGATGTTTAAAAGGCAATGTATTACAGAGCAAAACCAGTTAGAGAGCATAGTTTGGAGACATTTCTTGTAGTGGACAAGTCCAAGTTCATGTATTTGACTGTACTGTTATTTCAGGGTTTATTTTTTATTATTTTCAAAAGGCCTATTTATAATGTTTCTTGCTAAACAAGTGCCCTGTTAGACTGTGTGGATGGCACATTACAGCTAGCACTGAGGTTGTGCTGTGTTGTTAATAATGGGAGTCAACATTTTAATGCAGCCTGGGTTTAAAAATGCCAAACAGACCTTTTAATGCTGCGTTCAAGACAACTTGCAACAAAAAATGAGCCCCAACTTGTTAAAAATGAACTGAACAGTGCCAAACTCAGAAATGACAGGTCCAGCGCACTTCTCACTTTAGGAGGGTTCTTTCAAAGTCTCCACCTCTGGGCTTGAGCTTCACTTCATGAGAGTGACTGAGTGGGAACATTATCTAGTGTGGGTAAATTTGCAATCTTCACATCACCAGGCTCTCCTGGTTTCTGAAGTACCTGCATGCAATGGGCGAGGGGTCAAGGGCACTGGATGGCACAAAATGACTCCCAATCCTTCAGATGCACAAGTGGCTAAATGTTTCAGGAGAGGACTGCCTTTGCTCAGGGGAGAAAACTAGTTTATTTTCACCGACTGTGGGCAGCAGCAGCAGTGACAGCACAGGATGTGTCCTGCAGATGGGACAAAGTGCTACGCTAGGCACAAGGTAGCTAAACCCCTTTAAGTCAGATTTTTCCCTTAAGTGGCGTCACAGTGGCTTTTTCCACATTGTATAACAATTCCATACACATATTCTGTATGTGCAGTTTTCAACACCTCACTGAAGGTACGTCACACCGTATATTGAGTTAAATATTCAAACCCAAGATGCCAAGGTGTCTTTGGAGACCTTGGAATCTCCACTAGAATTTAGAAAAAAGCTCTGTGGGTTTGAATAAGTTAAAGCTCAGCTGCACAGCAAAGACAAAACCACTGACGGGAGCGGGAGGAAGAGGTTAGGCAGCTTTTCCACCAGTATACCACTGACACTGCATTTGTATACAAACTAAGGTGTTCTCCTGAAGATATCACGTTCTTGCAGGACGCTCTGATGCCTCCAGTTTGCTCTTCTAATCCTGTTGGCAAGTGGGGAGCATTTAACAAATTTGTAATAGGCGCAACAAAAGAAGTGTGAATAGAGTGTGCATTTGTACGCACAGTCCATCATATGCTGATTACAGCCTTCCTGGCACGACTTCTGATCCATGTCCTCTGCTGTGGCCACGTCCTTCCTATTTGTTGACATGAAGTCTTAGTGAGTAAGAACTGGAAAATAGCAATACTTTCCTTTAAGGTTGT
>OMLB01063616.1:0-15323 GCA_900302555.1 Myripristis jacobus | reverse complement strand
GATTTAACTTCCTCATTCATTCAGTCAGCAGGCGAGTTTTGGCGTGGTGTATTAGTTCTGCCGTCTGTTATTTAAAATAATAATTAAAAAAAAACAAACAGTCAGTATGCCTTTATTAGAAGTCCATTAGTAGTTAGGTGGCGACTTTTTTTTCACGAACATGGCATGTCCTTTCCGCAACGATCCCGTGGATGAAGGTGCAGTGTTACTGCGCAGAGAATTAAATATTCGTCGGGAGATGGTGATAAGACCGCGCATAGATGTTGATGCCGAGGTCTGACCTGTTTGAACCATGTTTTTATATTTCATCTTAAGCTGCTGCCAAGTGCGCTTCTCCCCCGCAGGATTGCACCTAAATGAAATAAATTAATAGGCGACCATTCAAGCAGTTTCCCCCTGTAATATTATTGTGATTGCAACGGACTGCATTTAAATTTACGCATTGACCCGAGCAGCAGTGTTCTCCCACGCCGTCTCCCTCTGCTTTGCCCTTAAAAAAAACAAAAAAAAAACAAAACATGTTCAAACTCGCTGTATGAATGCATTAAGATTTCCAATTCAGCTGGGGTGAAAAACGCAGTAGATCAACTCAGAGATCAGGGTAAGACTCGGAGTTTGTTGAACCTGCTTCGTGAAACGGACCCAATATTACGGTTTCCTCTGGCTCAAAGACAGAAAAATCATTACTGTATGTCCCAAAAGAAACTAATGCATTTTGTGATGTAGATTACCAACATATTACACTTTTATTTTATAATGGGACTATGTAAATCGGGCGGATAGGGGGGCCTACAAAACCTCTCAGCCCCAGGGCCTCACATTGGGTTAAGGGGGTCCTGTGTGAAGGAGGACAGGAGGGGTGTCATAAGCATCCCTGCTGTTACCCTGTAACTTCGAGGAATACAGTTACTCATATTTTGTATTTTAAAGATGTAACACTGTCAGTTGTATTTCGTTACTCCCCAACCCTCATTACAAACATAATCTGCAACAAATTACATTCCCCTCTAAACATAATTGAGAATGTAGTTTAGTTGTATGAGAATTTCAGGAGATAGGGCTTTATGTATACACCTTTACTGAAGAATATATTTCAGTCCTACGAGGAGCTCCAAGACTAAAGATTTGACGGCTCCAGACGAAGAACCACATAGGATTGAAATGTTGTCTTGTCCTGTTCTTCTTCAATAAAGGTGGACATGCACAACTTGAACTGGTGTAGAACGGGAGGGAAACATTATTTAGACATTTTGCAAAAAACAAAAATTTCTTGTAGCAACTGATAATGCAGTAATTACCAGGTAATGCAAAAACTGGGGTGAAAAGGTGAGATAACATGTTGATGCAATAAGTTGCCAGATATCACATTATTAAAATCAGCAGGTGATATTACCTGCAACAACATATTTCACTGATGATTTAATGATGACTAATAATGTTATTCCTCATATTAGGTCATAATTCATTGATTATGTGGTAACATAATGATATCATCTGGCAATTTTTTAGAGGGACACATTTTTAGATTTTGATAAATTACTCTCAGGTGCTACAAGTACAAAAAAGTGGCATTAAAAAGCAGTGAATATGTCACGCCCTCAACCTAGGATTATTAGAGTGAGCTAATCGGAAACTGAAAAAGTAATGTTAAAAAAGGAACAAATCTTTGCAGGAAAATTTAACTTTGGTAGAGACTTGTGTTGTGTAGCTCCCTGGGTGTGATGTGAGTCCACATGGAGGTGAAATCTCGTCATTAGCTGCTCTGTGCTCCCCTGGGCTGATGATCCACAGCACCGGATTTCTATTCCTCCATTCACCTCCATCGCAAAACATCTTCCAAAGCAACACTTTCAACTTTACTTCACAAAGCTGAACAAAGCAGATTATGCCAATTTGAAAACCACCAAGTCCTGGTGCCCATTTTGTGTGTGATTACAACAATTTATGAGGGTTATTCTGCGGACGTTTCCTTTAGACAAAACCAGCTGGATCTACTTTCCAATTCAAACAGAACAACAGCAAGAACAATGCTGTTAATTTCTTCAAAAAAATGGGTACCGGCACTTTTTTGTATTGGTATTATCCTGATTTTTGTTCTGTTGTTCAACCAGTGCACTCAACGGAAACTTGAATTTTTACTACAAAGCACAGTTAAAGTCTCTTTGCTGCTGTTTCGGTATTTTCTTCGCATTCGTGCCTTAATCACTACACTTCTCCCACTGAGGCCAACGATGTGCCAAGTGTTCATTTCTTCAACAAAGACGAGGACAAGAAATGTTCGTCAGCGACCTTTTTGTTTCCATGACGAAGACGAGACGAGACAAGCTAAAAATAGATCATAGATAACAGCAATGACAACGTGCGTGTTTGGTTTTTGAGATGAGACGGGTCCAAAATATTATTCGTCGTTCAAAAATTCCCCCTCTCTCGCGCCTCTCAAAATATAATGTTGCAGTGTGCCGCCCTGTCATTGGTTGAATTGCTTGAATGAGGGCGGAGCTGCTGACCCTGAGAAAAGAAGAGATGTATGTTCACACTTTATTGATGATGCTGCAGAAAATAAAACACACAGCCGCCCTGTGCTGCTGTGTGATGGCCGTGTTGTTGTCATCAGCAGTCAGTACTAAAGTCTGTATTTGCATTTTGCAGTGTTCGTACGTGAAGCGGATAAATAAATCGAGCCACAGCGGCTACAGGAGGAAAGTTGAGTCTGTTGATTTGCAGTAAAGCAGCAGTGAGTGCAGCTGCTGCTCCTCTGCTCTGCACACTGCATCATTAAAGACATGGAGTTCAGACCGAAGTGCAGCTAAAATCATCCGTGTGTGTGCGTGATGAAAAGTTATGGTGGATTTCATTTGAAAAAAAATCACAAAAATGCATTTGACTAAAATGAGACTACATAGATTTCGTTGACTAACACTGGACCAAAACTAACAATAATTCTAAAATGTGACTAAAATGTGACTAAAACTAATATGCATTTTAGTTATAAGACTAAAACGACTAAATCAAACTCAGCTGCCAAAATGAACACTGCAGCGTGCAAATTTCAGTGCCATGTTGGCCTCGCGGGCCGCCTGACGCTCCTCTCCTCCTTGTTTCTGCCAGGATCGGCGGACTCGTTGAAACCGTCAACCCCTGCTTGTAATTCCTCGTCTTTTGAACTAAGATGAAGGCCTGGTACCTTTTTTAAAGACAGAGGTAAGTAACACAGAGAGAGAGAAGAAAATCAAAGCATCACAAAAAAAGAGAGCCCAGATGAAAGGCATGGTTCATCACGGAATGGCAGAGGGAAGCAGCGTTAATTAGGGAGATGTGTCTGCAGCCCTGAGAGCCTTTCAGGACCTTCCTCTCCTTCCTCTGGTTGCCAGTCACTTGAGCAGATGTCCTGTGCCTTCTGGGAGCCGGCCAAACCCCGCGGGAATAATTGAAATATTTAGGGTCTGATTGAGTCCTTGCACAATGTACACATACTGTACGGGCACAGTGCATCGTCCCGCTGAGGGTGTAGCAGCCCAATATGTCCAGCAAATAAGATAAGATAAAACTTTATTGATCCCCTCGGGGAAACTGGGTCATTGCTGCAGCAAAGGTAATAGGATATGGAGTGGGACGGGGGGCGGGGGACGCGGTGGTGGCGCTGGAAGAGAGGGGGTGATATATAGAGTATACAAAAAAAAACATATAAACACAACAATAACAATAAAAGCAATTCTTGGATTATATTATCAGTGGACAGTTCCAGCATGTTACATAGGAAACACGGGAAACAGTGCGCCGACACATGATTTATCTTACAGCTGTTGCGTACGGATGTCACAGTATCAATTTCTTACTTAAACTCTGATTTGTTAATAGAGTTTACATAATATATAAATGCATATAAGCATGTGCAAACACGTAATTGTAATTCTAAACATGATGTCATTATGCAACACTGTCCCAATACGGTGACATGTAGCATGTACGGTGACATGAGGTACAACAGCGTCAGCTGGGTTACAGTTAGGCGGCTAAAAGAACTTTGAATGCAGAGCTGAGAATCAACCATGATGCGATTATGTCACGTATCATATGCTCATAATGTTGGGGTGTGTCTGCATGGTCCTGTAGAGCTTTTTCAGTGGCTTCAGGGTAAACACAAGCGTGTATGATGAACATGAATTAACCCTCCTTTTTTTTTTGGCTTCATATTTAATGAGTGTTCCTAATGTAATGGGTTCTACCGGGTAAACATGAAATTGACATGATGATATGTCTTCAATGTCCTGTTCACACTTTGTAACACATCAGTTATAAATAACAAAAATCTGTACTTAGAAATAATATAAAGCCATTAAAACACCAAAAATTAATATTTCTTTCCAATTTCAGATCAATCAGTGAGATTTTATGGTGATTTGCATATTTTTCCATTGTCGCGTAATAGGAATACTGGATGTATAAGTGGGGGTGGGGGGGTTATGTTTTATTTAAAGGGCTATTTAGGTCGTCAACAAAGAAACATAAAGTACCTGACACATAAACTTTGATAACAATTTTAGTTATAATAATTTTGTGGAAGTTTAAATTGCAGACAAACATAAAACATAGAAGATGTTCAAAAATGTGAACATAACAGGAGGGTTAACCTAACTCTGACTGACATGTAGACAACATACTGTATACTCCATGTCGAAACTGGTTGCAGTGGCGCGTTTCTGACACTGGGCGGCAGTCGCGTTCAAAACTCCATATACGGACCTCACAAATATGGCGCCGCTAATGGCCAGGTTTGTTTCCGTTTCTAGAAAACTGGGAAGTTGTCTAATAAACTCGGCTTTCGTCAGCCAAGCGGCGATATACGACACCAAAATGGACCCGGGCACCGCGACCAAGGTTTGACTCCAGTAAATTCATGTTCTCGGCTCAAGCCACATCCGCATCCACCGCAACTTAGTCGTATAAACAGCTGTCAAAACAACACCATGCCTTGTGCGTTTATATGAACGTGGTTGTAGCTAAATGCTCACGGCTGACACCTGTACTTATTCCACTTTGCCACCAAAATGCCGTTATACACCGTCGCTGCGCTGCACTTTAGATTAATGCGCATATGTTAACTTATTGATGCGGTGCTGTTCGGTTCACGGTGACAGCTACATGTGTCGTCGCTGAATAATTGAAAGCAAACTGCTATTATTTGTCCCCCTCAGCTGGAGTTTGCGGTGCAGATGACATGCGAGAGCTGTGCTAATAAAATAAGGGCAGCGCTGGAAGGTAAACCAGGTAGGAAACCATTTGCAAGATACAATTACAGTCCAACAGGCCTATTAATCCGCCTGGTGTTTATTAAAATTGCAGGAATGGTGAGAATTCTCCAAATAGCTCTACCAGACTTGTGCATGGACGCCAGTAGTTAGACTTAAATTGTAGTGTCATTCATTAAAGTGCTAGATTTGGAAATTGTGACTGACATTTTATGAGTTGCGACATACAGTACTTCCTAATGTTTGATAATAACACGAGTTGGTGCTTATCTGCCACATGCAGCTACCGCCTTTATTCTGCTTCACTTCCCACCTCCCAAAACAATGTTTCTGCCCGTCATCTGTCACAGGTCAAAGAGGATAACTGCATAGTCACAAGTACGCTGGGGCAAATCCAGAATATTCATGGTCATCTGAGGTCTGGTTACTTTAAACATGCAGTGACATGGGCTGTTTCTTTGTGCCCGGTGTCCCGGCTTAGGTAATAACAGGGCATGGTTGTGCAATATGCTAAAATGTGTTTTGTTTTGTTTTTTCTCTCAGTCATATCTGAGGTCTTGCTGTAGAGTTCTGTGTTTTTATTCTGTGTATTTGTGTGTTTCTGTGTCTCTGTCCACCTGCATTTGTGTGTTTGTGTCTGTCGACCTGTCATACAGGAGTGAAGTCGGTCAGTATTGATGTTGGGAAGGAGGAGGTGTTGGTGGAGTCGGCGCTGACCACGGCGGAGGTGCAGGCCCTGATAGAGAGCACGGGACGCAGGGCCGTACTGAAGGGTATCGGAGGCACGGAGCAAGGTGAGGAACCACACGACTGGAGCAGTGTGTATGCTTGTATTTCTCTTTAGAGCGTAAATCTTGAGCAAAAGAAAGAAAAAAAAAAAACAGCCTTTCTCTTTGCTTTCCTCATCTCTGCATCCCTGACAGACCTGGGTGCAGCGGTGGCCATGCTGTCTGGGACGGGTCCTATCCAGGGGGTGGTGCGCTTCCTCCAGCTGTCCGAGGAGAACTGCCTGATCGACGGGACCATCGACGGCCTGGAGCCTGGACCCCACGGCCTCCACGTCCACGCGCTGGGGGACCTCACGCAGGACTGCCTCAGGTAGGACACCTAGCACTCTAGACAAGATTTTCATGTAAAATATAACCATCCTGTTTTCCCAAATCATTTCTGGTGTCAGGCAGGGCTGGGTGACATTTTGCAATCCATGATTTTAATCTAGATTTTTCTTGTTTTTCATTAACTAGTTCTACTAACTGATGGATATCTTTTGCAGGCACGATCATGGGACTGGTGATTCGCACAACAGCTGTTACAACATTACACCTTACTTAGACAAAATCACAATTTTATAAATCAGCTGTTTTTTGCACTGATTATAACATTCATTTGATTTAACTGATTTATCACCCAGCCCTTGGATCAGACCTTTCTCTACCTGCAGGCAATGATGAATAGAAAATTAAGAGAGAAATGCAAACTGTTTTTGAAACATCAACAAGCAGTGATCCATCTCGGTAAAGCGACACTGACCAATAACAGATCTTTCTCCTGTTTCGTCTCTTTGGTTTCCTTTGGATTATAGCGTCACAGGCCGGCTGTGCTGTCTGCAGATGACATATTACGATATTTCTAGGTGCTGAAGTTCATATTTCTCAAACTGTTGCCTCCTGCTGTTGTTTGAGGCTGCCAGTATGCAAAGATGCCTGCTGCAGCGTTAACTTTTGGGAAACTGTGTTTGTTTCTTGGCGATGCGCCTCGTGGTTGGTCCCTATATGACAAGACTGTAATTTGTTTTGCTAAATCTTGTTCCTCAGGCTCTGGAGTGGTTTACACTACACAGTGTATGAGCCTAGGCTGCAGGTTAATACAGTTGAAGTTTAAAATGCCTGGGTAGATCCAAGATGCTAAATGATTTAGTGACTCAAAGGAACTTCAGTTTGCAAAGGCAGAGAAGAAACGGAAACAACACATTCACAAGTCAGCTAGTCTTGACACTTTTAATGGAATAGACCTGGCCAGCTGTCATATTTCTATCAACAGAAATGAAATCTGTCTTCTACCGTAACCTTGACATTACATTTTTTTCCAGCTGTGGAGAGCACTATAATCCCTTTGGAAGACGACACGGTGGACCAGGGGACTCTGAGAGGGTAAAGTCAAATTTATTTCTCAGAGCACTAAAAATAACATCATACAGTCCTTCTGTTTTTTTTTCTTTATACATCTGTGGTACTTGCTATAAACTGTGTATCAGGGTCCAGAAACATTTTAAAACAAGTGGAACGAGGGTAAAAACACAAGATGGTGGAGCTGAACGAGATAAAATGCCTACTGGACACTGAGTATTTGGAAATACAACAAGTAAATAACACATTCTGTTGGTCTGTTTTAACAAAATGTTTCCAGCGTCCTGAGATGAAATAAAAATTTGAGAGGTCCAATTCCTGGTTTTCATGTTATATAATGTTAATGTATTAATTGTTATGGTCTTCATGATGTTTTTATGTTTTTTTGTCACATTTTGGCTCAGCATGTCGGTGATCTTGGGAATGTTGTTGCTGGACCGGATGGCAGAGCCTCATTTAGACTAGAAGACCCTCAGATAAAGGTAATACACACACACACACACACACACACACACAAGAATGTAATCAGTCATAGAGAGTAGAGATTTTGAAACTTCAGCATACCTCTCTGTGATTGACAGCTGAATTTACATCGGCCAAATCTGGACAATCTTGGCTATGCGCAGACATTTCATATTCACCTTCTCAAATATGTATGATTCCACATCACTTGCCTTTCAGCAGGAATCTCTTTCAGACTGGAAACTGCATCAAAGAGTGTGTGTCAGCATTTGGCCACTGCTACATTATATATTAACTGAATTGTCCCGATTCAGTCAGGCTCACTCTGTGGTGCCCCGAGCAGGATAAAACCACATCTGACCCAAGTCTGGCGAAGGCGGATGATTACACTGACCTTTAGAAAGCAAAGGGCTCATAAATCTGCATCTAATTTCCAAAACACCTTGAGACTGCAAGGTTGAATTTCCTCTTGATCAGTCCCCTTGGCGTCTGTGCGGCAGGTGTGGGATGTGATCGGCCGATCGCTGGTGGTGGACGCAGGGGAGGACGACCTGGGCCGTGGCGGACACCCTCTGTCTGCAGAGACTGGAAACTCTGGGGAAAGGTGGGATAATGGCTGTGAAAAATAAAGGTTTGGGTGAGGGACACAGCCTGGTTAAAGGATAGGTGGGAGAACTGACACCAAAAATGCATTTGATGTCCTGTACATATTGTATTTGTTTTATTCAACCAGCAAATCATGTTGAGGTCTTGTTTAAGAGACACCAAAGCAAAAAAATAAATGAAAAATAAAAATGCAGATAAAAGTGTGCATGAGCAGAAATCCCTGTAAAAATAAATAAAAAAGGGCATGTGCATTCAAAAGGCAGTCATTGGATAGCCAGTTTTTCTCTTTTCAGACTATTTTTCCTCATTCATCCAGTTTTCTATCTCCAACTCTCTCTCACTTTAGGTTGGCCTGCGGGATCATCGCTCGGTCGGCAGGCCTTTTCCAAAATCCCAAGAAGATTTGTGCCTGTGATGGGGTCACGCTGTGGGAGGAGAGAGACAGGCCGATAGCCGGGAAGGGTCGAAACAAAACCAGCACAGAGACTCCGGCAGCACACCTCTGAGCCTCAGACACAAACACCGGTCATAACTGTGATGTAAACATCACACTAATGATCTGCACTGAGCAGTTTAAATGAAAAGGTCTCCGAGACGAATAGAGCGGACGTTTGTTGATAGTCGATACAGGGTCAGGAAAGCAGAGAGCAATACAAAGCACTGAAGAATATAGATCCAGGCAGCTGGATAAACGACCAAAGGAAAGTGACCTTATTTTCGTGATTTTTTTTTTTTTTGTCCACTGATCTAATGAAATGCACTTGTTCTCTCACCCGGCTTTGTGAATTGTAAAAGCACTAAAGGAGATTATAACACAGCTTGAGCCTTTGCAAACACTCAGCTCTGATTAGCGAGATGATTTCTGATAATATTGTTTTACGCACAATATAACTAGACAGTTGACACCTCTGTTTCATCCATTTATGCTGATCCACTAGCCAGACGTGAACAATCCATTTCAGGCGCACGGAGGCAAATAATCGGTGGCTTTTAGTAAGTGGGCTTCAAGTTGCCATTAAAACGCCCAAGTTAGTATTCCATCCCATTGAAAACAGCAGTAGGACAGAATAAAAATCCATCCCTGATGTTCGTAATCAAAACCATCTTCCCGTTCTCATCAGATAATCCAAAGCATCACACTATATAAAGTCTGAACTGCATCCATTCCTCCCCCAGTCTGTTCATTTTAAATCCATAAGGTGGTGTGAGTGACTTGGGTAAGAGAGGTTAACTGGAAGAGAGTGGGGGAGAGAGAGAGAGAGAGAGAGAGAGAGAGAGTCAAATTCCAGCCCAAAGATAAAGGGCAAGAGGTGTAAAAGAGAGAGGGGCGAGCCTCAAAGGATTGCATGGTCAGCTGTCTCGTCAACATGGAGTTTCAGGATAGAATTCCTTCATCGTTGCCACAGCCACCTTCAGAGCCACTGCACAACGCACAATACAGAAAACATACTTTTTTTTGGCAGGATTATTATTATGCAGATCCCATGTTTACTGATATTGTCCGAATGAACGTGACAATCAAAGTATAATTAGACAATATTTAATAACTTATGAAACTTCTACATGCTTTGTTGGAGAGATATTTTTCTTCTTGTTGAAGAGATTGATATTGTATTGCCATACAGCAGTGTAGCACTCACCCAGTTTTAAATTGATTTGCAAACTGAGAAATCTGTCTTATGTGGTGATGCCTGTGAATAAACTGACTGGATTTTCTTGCAAAATGTGTGTGCACTCGGCGTCCTTTCCATTTCTGAAAGGCAGACTATGCAGTTTTAAGGATGAAGGATGAAGGAGGAAGGATCAAACCCCTCCAGTTCATGCCAAGACCGATAATCCATAGAATTAATGGAACACATTTAATTTTCTGTCTTGAATCCGTGTGTGTTGATGTCAAATGTGCACAAAAACATAAACAACAGAGCGAAATGCCCTTATATTCTGGGTCATGATGGGGGTAAAAAAGCAGCCCTGAACTCCTGAGGTATTTCTAAGTTGTATTCTTTGGGGAATTGAGTGGCATTCATTATTTATCATTTATTATTTTTATTATCCCAAGGTCGGGTTCCCTCCCACTTGAAACTGCATAGTCTACCTTTAAACTTGAATGCAGGCACAAAGGCGTATTTTTGCCCACAATTATTTTGCAATTGTTCTGTCCTCTGCAACTGTATCGCAGCGTATCATCAGCCGCACAATTGCATTTCTTCACTTGTTGCTTCCCCATTCCGTGCAGTTGCCCTCTGAACCCTGTGGTTTCGCGATAGCCTGTGCGGTTTCTACTATCTCTAACCTTATTAAACGGGCTCACACTCGCGCCGTGCAAGTGCCGCATTAACTTGAGCCATTTAATTTGACATTTTTTTCGGGGGGTCCAGCATCCTCTGGGTGCAGCGGTCCCCCTCCTCCTCCTCCACCACCACCACCTCCTCCACCTCCTCCTCCTCCTCCCCTCTGCAGCCTCTCCAGCAGAATGCCCGACATTCTAACAAACGGAAGCAGGCGCTACCATTTTGAAATACAGCACCGCTTAGGTAAGATGGTAGATCCTTCGTTTACAGCCCTTTCTCACGCCTTTCTCTCCTTTGAATCACAGGGGATGTAAAGGTAAACGATTTGTATCAATGCTCGGGTGTTTTCGGTGTTAATGTTCGGCGGGGGAAAGAGCGTTGGAGTGTGTCGTCGCGCTGGAATCGCTCGGTGTTGCACTGTGTTCATTCCTGTGCGTGAAAAAAAAAAAATGTGATTGTCCGTTGTTACAGTGTATCGATCCCATGTCTTTGAAGCAGGGCTTTGTTAATGGCGCGGGCACCGACGTTTCCTCCTCGACTATTTTACAGCGTGTGATGCGTTTATGTGTCGCTTTAGCCTGTGAACATTTCGCCCTGGGACTTGTTTTTGTTAGAAGGCACGCAAGCGAAACCAAGCATCCCCTCTTTCGCCATTCACGCTCGCAGGAAACGTGGACAATGCGTTTAGCGGTTAGGCGAGCATAACTTGTAATTTTGTCGCCCTGTTTTTTTTTTTTTTTGTTTTGTTTTTATTGTTTGAAAATGGCTCGAGCAGGGAAATGTGTTTACTCAGCCCCATGCTGCGTCATCAGAAAACCAGCTTTCCCCCTGGTGATGCCTCACATGAACCCAGTTTCAATGCAGCAGCCATATGCAACACTCAAAGCACATAACTAGCTGCTCTTTTAACTCATTTTCTCCTTTTAAAAAAAAAAAATCGTGCTCGCCGATCGTCGCTGGCTAAAGCCTAAAGCCTAAACCAGAAAATAGACATGTCAGTCTTTGGTGTCGTGTTCCACTTTGCCCATCGATTTACAGCCAGTCATTTGGGTCATCCAGGGAGAGAAAAGGTGCTGATCAACCTGTAGGATCTCTGTTGCAGTTTGACCCGCAGATTAGAGGCTGCTGGGCCCTTCTGTGTCATGACATTCTTGACTTTCTTATCCATAATTTTCCATGGAAACGAAATGCGAGATTCTGTTTGGAAATTGTAGAAATAGTTGTGTGACTGACTGGGTTACACTTGTGACACAGGCACCATTACTCATTGTTCTCACTTCCCAAACTTGGTGTAAAGTCCAACCTTTTCGTGGCCTGTCTGTTGTGTGTGACTGTGACTCATTTGACGAGTGCCTGACTGCACACACAGCCTGTTCCAGACAACAATGGAGAGAAGAAAAAAAAGACATTAGAAGTGCATTCTCTTCATAATTGAGGCTAAAAATGTGTGTGCTCACGCTGTTCACTGGTGATCTTATCCTTACGATTCTTGTGGGAAACCAACCTCTGCTTTGCCTAATCTGATTTAATCTGTAGCTAGCTCACAGGAAAAGATGCGGTTTGTGTGGCATTTTAATGTGTGACATTTAAGCTTTAATCTGCCCGGTCATTGACTGCTATCAGATCCCTTATCCTTAAGAGTGTTACGTTTACTATTGCAACTTCCAAATAGTATGTGCTTGGAGTTTGTTTCCCCTTTTTTAAACACTGGGTATTTACTAAACAAGTTATTATCATGCTCTGCTGAATCTCTGTTGCATGTTGGAGGAGATGGCTTTCATTTTATTGAAACTTAGCCAACTCTCAGTGTCAGCAGCACTCCTCCCCCACAGACATTTTTAAACACTAGAAGCTTGAAATCATATAGAAAAAGCTGGGTCAGCTATGTCCAAATGTAGCGCACCTCCATGCAGCAAAAACATTGCCTATACCTCTGTGCACCATGCAGCTTTTCTCCCTTATCTGTTCCTGCAACCCTAAAGCCCGATGTGTGGCTTTGTTTGTGTTCCGTTGTTACAACTGTGACAGCCGATAAATACATCAGGTAGTTTATCTCTCACTGCAGCCCAGCTTATTCCTTCCCCTCTCCTCTGTGTCTCTCCAGCGCCATGGACAAGAGCCACACAGTGAAGCTCTTTGTGGGGAACTTGGCGTTGGACACCACCCAGGAGGAGCTGTCGGCCATCTTCGAGTCTTATGGCCAAGTGGTGAGCTGCAGTGTGCTGCGACAGTTTGCCTTCGTCCACCTGCAGGGCGAGGGGGCCGCCGAGCGTGCCATCAGGGAGCTCAATGGAAGAGAGTTTCGTGGACGCAATTTGGTGGTGGAAGAGTCGCGGGGCAGGCCGCTGCACTCCACCAAGGTCTTTGTAGGTAATCTGAGTGGGATGTGCACCACTGAAGACCTACAGGAGCTGTTCCAGACATTTGGGAAAGTCCTGGAGTGCGACAAAGTCAAAGGTGAGACAATCGATTTGTTAGCTGCATTTGAATAGTTTTAAAATACTCCTATTGTTCCTAAGTTCTCTTTAAACTCACTAAATACTGTAGAGCTAGTAGATGAGAGATGATACAGGGAAGTGAAGGATAACAGATTGCCTGTATTGCCTGAAGGTATTCTATGTCAACTTCATAGCTTTGTCATGCGGCAAATGATATACCAGTCTAGAGTTCTCAGTGCTTAAAAACACATACCCTTCCCCTCTTATATTGTAAAGAGAAACAAACAAAAAGCTACAGTTCACCCACTGCAAACTCTCACTGTTGTTTGATGACAATATTACGTCCATCCCTGTCTCACCAACTATCTCACAGTGGACTTGTTTCCATTATGGCTGCATTCATACTGTAATGTAGAGTAATAAGGAGTATGAGTGTGTGCCTGTGGCATATCATTGTGATCCTAACTATTGTCCCTGCACTCAATGACAGCCAGGCATTCCTCTTCTGCAGGCTATGCCTTTGTCCACATGGAAAACAAGGAGGACGCGCTGCAGGCCATCGAGGCCCTCCACGGTACCTCCTTCAAGGGCCGCCCCCTCTCTGTGGAGCTGTCCAAGGTCCAGCCCAGCAAGCAGACGCCCACGGGGAAAATCCCCTGTGTGAGTTGTGGGAAGCAGGGTCACTATGCTGGAGAGTGCCCTGTAGGCAAGCCCTCCCTGGAGCAGTACCAGAGCCAGGCGGCTGTTCTGGCCGCCGCCGCCGCTGCAGCCGCCGGTTTGCCACTTCAGGTCCAACAGAGTGTGCACAATTCAGTCTACAACACCTCCACGTTTGATCCCACCTATGCAGCTCTCACTGGGCTTACCACTGGCACACGCACGGATGGGAACCCAGTGAACCCGGCTGTTTATGGTGCCCTCGCCAGCCAGGTGTATGGTGCTAATGTTGCCAGTCAGCTCTATGGAACAGTGGCCAATCAAGCGGCTCTGACATCAGGTGCCACGCAGATGTACAGCTCAGTTACCCCTAACATCTATGGCCAGGTCGCAGCTTCTCCTGCTGCGGCGGCTGCTGCTGCGGCCGCCGCTGCCTACACCACTCCAGTTTACACCCCAGCTGTGGCCAATCACCCAGTCTACTTGGCTGCCGCTCCTGGAATAGAAATGCCAACAGCAGCAGCAGCAGTCAACCCAGCCTACACTGTAGCTCCAGCAATATACGGTGCGGCCACGCCAGCGTACGCCCATATAAGCGCCATGGGAGCAGCGGCAGCAATGGGAGCAGCGGACCCTACAACAGCCATCTTTGAGGCAGCCAGGCAGGCACATTATTTTGCCCAGGGCCAGCAGGTTCTGGCCGAGCAGCAGACGGTAGCTGCTGCAGCAGCAGCAGCTGTGGCAAAATCAGGCGAGCGAGACCGGAGTCCACTTCGGAGGTCGGCACCACTGCTACCCGACCCAGTAATGAAGCCTTTCATGTACCAGAGAGCCAAGCCGCGCCGGCCCCTACTCCCCACGCCGGCTGGCCGAGCAGCAGAAGAGGCAGTGGAGGCTGCAGAGGATCCCATGGCCAGGTAGGAGATGGCCTTTGATTCCCTCTCCCTTCCCTTCCCTCAGCTGCACAGCAATCAATGCAGAATCATTAACCACTAAAACATGCCCACAGATAGTTGAGTGGCCAACTCTGGAGCCATGTTTGTCCTTGCTGCCCTAAGACTGAATCCCACCAGAGCTTTGTCTCCTGTGCCTCCTCTATCTTTCTTTTGAACACATTTTTCATGGCAGATTCATGTTTTCCCTGCTTTTTGTTTGCTTGATCTCATCCTTCTTACTCCCTTTGTATTTCCTTGAATGCCATTACTGTCCTGTTTCCTCTCCTGTCTTTCCCTTTCTTTCCCAAGTACTGCAGATGACTAATAGTACTATTACTGAGTACTACTAGTAGAGCATCCATCTTGATCTGCCTGTAGCTCTCAAGCATAAATCCTTTTCTCTCTTTGTCTCTTTCCCTTTCATAGAACTATGTGGTTTATAACCATAATGCACTCCCGCCTAAAACCTCCTCTCTCTGTCCTTCCCCTCACCTGTCTGTCTCCCCCCAATTCCCTCTACCCCCCACCCATTCCTCCCCTCTCTCAGGTACTATGCGGA
>OMLB01063614.1:33600-52110 GCA_900302555.1 Myripristis jacobus | reverse complement strand
GGGTATTTAGAATATTAAGCCTAGTGGAAAAGCTATGGTGATGTGCTGTATTATGTTTTTTTTTTTTTTTTTGGGTGTTGCTGCCATTGCTTCTTATATAATCTGAAGTAATTGAATGCTAAAATTAATGTTTGACATTAGCGCGGTACAGATGGGGCTAGTTTCTAGGAATTTAGTTCTGTTAAACATACACATTACCCATTATGTTGCCACATGGGACGACAGCACAGGAAAGCTCAATGTGAAGGTCAGTTTCACCTTGATGGAAAATCCAATCACACACACACATACACACACACACACACACACAGGTAAACACAGTTTCACATGCAAGACAGTGGACCTTTCAGCTCTGTCCTTGGGCCAGATGGTTACATCATCTCTCTTTAGGAGGCCTAACATGGAGCATACCTCCTGTGTGTGTTTGTGTCTGTGTGTGTGCGGTGTGTATGTCTAGAGTGTATCAGCACACTCAGTAAGAGTGCTCACTGCACTGTCAGCATGCCTCACCACTCGCTATCTCTTGTTTGGCGTGTCTTGCCATGTTTTTCTCTCTCTGTCCTTCTTCCTCCTTCCTTCTCTCCTCTGGACCCTCCCCAGTCATCATCCTGGCAGCTGTCTCAGAAAGACTTTGTCTCTGTGTGACAGGCCTGGTGGAGTGTGTATATGTGTGCGTGTATGTGTGTGACAGGTCTACCGGTGACAGGTCTCCGCCCCCTGGCTTTCTCTCTGTGTGCTGTGTGACTCAGGAGATGGGGGACGAAGAGGGAAGGGGAAATTGACTGTGCACAAGCCTCCCAAACAGAGGAAGGGGGCGAGGGGGGGTGGAGGAGGAGAGGAGTGGAAGGTTGAGGGATGAGAAGAAAGCAAGGGCGATGAGGGGATGAGCGGTGACAAAAAAAAGAAAGAGGGAGGTGATGCAGGCCAAGAGAGGAAAACTAAAAGCCAGAATGAAAGGAATCAAATAAAAGGGAAGGAATAAAAAGGGAGAAATGAGTCGAGGAGGCAGGTGGAGAATTGGATAGAAGAAACTCGTCCATTGGGCGAGATGAAAGAAACGGAAAAGAAAACGGCATCTCATCTATCTAGCAACAGTGAGCTCACCCTTCATGCTCCCTCCATCTTCTGCTCTCAGCCCACTCAGTTCATTTACATTTACATTGGACCCAGCTGGAGTTGATTTGGTGGCGAGTGATGGATGGTGAGGTTCTGACGCTGTTTATAGAAATGGGCTCAGGGGGTTAGCAGTGTCAGCTGTTTGCCAGGTAGCAGGCGCCGTCTGATACAATATGCTTTGGTCATTAGCAACCAAATTGGTAGCTGCATAGGTGGCTGTTCTTTTTATGGGTTGTGAGGGTTTTGCGGTGTCAGCTGCTTGACATAGTAACTAGCTAGTTAGGAGAAACCACATAATTAAAATGTGACAATACATCAGAGTGATGTGTCCGTTTCTATCATGGTTGGATCACTTCAGAAATTTTTCTTTCTAATCATAGACTCCATGTAAGGCTATATTTGATCAGGATTTGTTTTTGTGAGAGAAATACAGCAGTTTATACGGCAGGTTTTTTTGTGCTGTATGTGTAATTACAGATGATGATACTACTCATAGCCAGGATGCAAAACGTCATCTACACTCACTCATATGCCCACATCAGTCAAACAATCTGCTGGCTTCCAAAATGTGACACATTACTACATTACTAAGATGCCAGTTTGACCTGGGTGGGTATTACGGGATGCCAAAAAAGCAGCTGGGAAGTTTTTTTTTTTCCAGACCTGTAAAAACTGTGTGTCAAGATGACACATTCATGCAAGATTAAAATTAGAAGGACACAAAGAAAAATCATCAGCGTTCATTTATTTCCAAAAGTGTCCACATCAACACTGCCATTTTTTTATACAGTGTAAGTTCAATCAACACTAATTAAGACGGGAAAATTTGCTGTGTGCTGTTGACAGTAAGTACAATTACAAACAACAGCTAAACAATCAAGAAATGAGCAAACACAAACACTTCAACAAGTTTAAATATACGGTGGAGCGTATCAGTGGAGCAGTGCCTTATTCTTCACTGATGCAGTCATAGCACGAGTTAAGCATTAGCTGATTTCCACACACTGCTTTAATAAATGAGTTTCCACACCGGTTGTTTACCATCTAGCTACCAGAGTCCAATACAGATTGCTAGTTATAACCTACTTAGATTAGAGTGAGAAATTGGGTTGTATCTCTGGTGATTATGTTTCTTCAGCTTCATTTATTGCATGTGGTGTGCATCAGGTCTTGAAGGAAAATTTCACCCTTGCATATTCTCACACTGTTACAGACAGTATCATCAATCCGTGATGTTCACTACTGTTATTTTGTGATGACATGTAGAAATTTGTCATTTTTTGTATTCATTTTCCCTCAACCTCCCCTGTCTAGTTTGATTTCGGTTAATGAATTCCTGATTTCCTTCCAGGGAAACCGTGGGGACTTGTTGCTTTCGGCTGCTGATTTTACATGTAGGAAAAAGGGCAATAATGAAAGCAATAGCAATGCAAACAGAGTGAGTTTCCAGTTGAGAAAATGCATAAAACCTGTGTTGCATTTGGGTCTGCTGAGGCTACTGTCAGTTGAGAAATTGGTATCTCTTCCTTTTCTGAGATGGATTTCTCCCTCTATGATCATTGGACATGAGAGGAAAAGGGTGAGTCTGGAAAGAAACCCCTTTTATACAATTGTGAAGAAATCACGCCAAAACCAAAACTTGCAGGGCATGTGGTCCCTGCAAGTTTAAAATGATTGATTCTTTCATTTATTTTTTTCCTCTTATGACCTCAACTCTAACAGCAAAGGATGAATATCAACGTTATTGTGGCTACATTTGGCTTGTTATCCATAATAAACAGGGGGAAAAAAATCACTTCCAAAGAACAAAATGGATATGTGTAATGCAGTACATCACAAATAGCTGCTTATTAACAAATCTTAAATGGTTGATTTATTATTCCCATGTGTCAGTACTGTCAATTCCTTGCTGTGAGCCTGGACTTGGCTTGCCCTACTTGACAAAATCAGTGTCATCTGTTAAACCCACTCCTGAACACACATTTTTGCTGATAGTATTATGTAACTTAGTTTTGACCTGTTTTCGACTTGGTATATTCACTTAATTTCTAATAGAGCCATGTCTCTAATGCATGTCCAACATTAAGCTTTTGGTAAAGTGCTGAGCACTAATTTAGTTTTGAAAAGTATTTAGTTACTATTAGTAATAGTAGGACTGGTATGTGTTAGAATGTTCCATAGTCTTGTTAGTGTGCTGTTTGTTGAAAACTGGTCACAAAGGTAGGCTAGACTCAGTTTTGGTTGCTAGCAAGTCAGGTTTTCATTTGAGTTACTGTACAGGCAGAATCACAACAGTCCCTTTTTTTTGCCTGCTTTGCTTTTACACAAATAGGACTACAGCAACAGGAGAGGCATGTCCAGTCCAATCAAAAGTTGTCCCTCACTGTGTCTTTAGCCCCACAGTACATGTGCTTGTCCATCACATACTTTACAAAGATACATATTTAGAGACCGTGTTGAAAGAATGTTGAAACTTTCATATACATCATGTCAGTGCAGGCAATATACTGTGCAAGATGGTGTGTGAAAGCAACAACATGTCTGGAATGATGGTAAACAGTTTGAGCCCTTGGGAAAGTGAGGACATGGTGATGAACTATTTCCTGGGGTTAATGTTCTGGAAGTCTAATTTTTACAACAAAAAACAACAACAACAACAAAACTTAAATTTGATTCATTTTATTTTATTAAACCGTACTGAAATTGTACAATTCCTCCATTATCATTACTAAAAGTACTAAAAATACAAACTAAAAATACTTTTAGTTTGAATCAGCTGTACTGTATATAATATACTGCATATGCATACAGTGTGTAAATGCACACAGAGTCTTCCATTTAAAGCCATGTGTTGCATTTAGCTCAGATGTACTTGGTTTCTGTAGAGATGAACATGTCAGGCTTATGAGCTGTCAACTCTCCATCCGCCACCTGTCAGCAATGACTGATGCCCAACGCACACTCTCTCTGTCTCTCTCTCTCTCTCTCTCCCTCTATCCCTGCTCTCTTTTTCATAAACACAAACTCACTGTAACACATGCAAAACATTCGCACACAGACTTGTATGCACACATGCCCACATGCACACACACTCCCACTCACAGATAGCCCGGTCGTCACTCCTCTGGCAAGGAGCCCTGAAAGGAACATAGAGTAAGATGGACAGGCAGGGGCTGTCACCGAGGACGCAGGGACATGGAATCTGCTTCTCGCTTCAAATAATGAACAACATGCGCAGCCCCACTCAACTCCAATTAGATCAAACGGTAATTAGCTCAGCAGAAGTCACGCATCACTGTAAGGGTGTGTACTCCTGTTCAGTCTACAGGGGGTGAACAGGCTGTTCTGTGGTGAGATTAGAGCATGTTGCTGCAAGTCCAGAGCCGCTGTGTCATTCCTCTGTGGATAGACCCTGTGCTTTAAGCTTCTAGAATCAGCAAAGGTGGTGTGGTTGGAAACAATAGAATTGGATGGTTAATATGAGCACCAATAGCTGAGTTTACTGCAAGTACAAAAGATGACACACCACCTACACAAACTCAAACTTCATCAACAGAAAATCCAAGAAGATAGACACCACAGCACGGTGGTAACACTTGTTTGATTGCCAAGTGATCTCTGGAAAGTGCAGTGCTGAAACTCCACAGCAATGAATTCTTGACATCAAAGATGTTGCCAAAATCAAAACAAGAACCCTTTTACTGCTTTAAAGATCTGAAGATTTGTGTGCACAGAGATGAGCGAGTGGTGAAATCCTCTGCCTCTTGAGCCAAATGTGCGCCTAGACTTGCGTGGGAAGGAATACCACCTGATTGTGTTATTGTGTATCACTCCTGCTCCATCTCCACTGTAGACATCCACCTTCATGTTTCTTTAGAAATTATTAACTTGAATAAAGTATGGGTAAGCAAAGCAAAGCAAAGGAAAATAAGCAAAAGGGATACATTTTGTGTTATCACAGCAAAACGTGAAGATGCATATGGAACCACAAGCACAAGATGCTGGAACACAGCTTTCTTTTTTGCATACAAGGCGTTTGTCTCGATTATTGATCTTGATTCTTACGTGAATCTTGTCCATTCATCAGAGAGGGCCTTTGCAGCTTCGCCAAACCACAAACCATGAAAATGAGGGCTGGTGCTTCACTGTGATATGGTTTGGTTTTAAGGCTGGTGTTTATAACCTTAAGGTTTTAAGGTTATAAACAACAGAGCACCAAAATCAATCTTTAAAACAAACTTTGAACATTTCTTCAACTAGCAAAGTTGGCTCCAGCAATAACCAGTCCATCTATTTGACCATTTGGGAAATCAAAATCCTGGATAGCACACAGACATCAGTCAGGCGTAGTCTTTAGATCAAAGATTGGCTAAACATCAGAAAAAAGCATCTTGCCAACATACGTTTGAGACAGACATTCTATTGCAGTTTTTCTCCAGAGGCACGGTCTCCAGACAGGGGAATGCATCAGGGATGGGTCTCGAGGTCCAGTGTTGTACTGATGTGAATACTACATAGAGGCAACCTAAATGCAATGTAATATCATCACAGGTTTAATGTTGGGTAGATGTGAGGACAGCTTGTGTATGTGGTCAGGGATGAAATATTAATCCACCAGTCCATGCTTGGTGTCTGCTCACCCGTTCCATTAAAATGTATCTGTGACACTGGTCCATTTGATGCTTGACAAGAACTTAAGCCGGTGAAGCAGATAGTAGCTTGTACAATACTGTCCATTGTCAAACTTTGCCAGACATAGCAACAGTAACTATGTAGGGCTAGGAGTGTGGAAAAATGTTGCAAATAGTCAATTACCGAAAAATTTAGTTGCAAACTTGCTCCTCCAGTAAACTTCTCATAATTTTTTTTTTTTATGAGTATCTTAAATTTAGCTACCCCTACTATGGACATTTGTTTTAAAATGCCACATGTTCCCAGATACAGCTGTGTTTGGTCTTCCAATCGCAAGCCATGCTCACCAGCTGGACGTCCATGAGGTTTGACACCATGCTATGCTATATTGTACATATCAGTTTGGGGTGCGTCAGTGATACAGTACTGCTGTGTTTATTTCTGTCTAGCTCAGTTTAGTCACCTCAGAAAGCCTATTTTGGACTAGGTGGGGAACAAATCACTGCTCAAGGCTCAATAACTGAACCAAAACATGTCTAAAACATCGACCATCGACAGAGTCTGAATAGCATTAATAAAAAGGATGCTCTCCATCTGTACTGCTGGCCAACATTAACAGCCGATTTCCAAACAAAATGGTCTTGAGGGGTCATGTCGTGAATCTTACAACAACCTAAAATGGGGCACCCAAGTGCACCCAAAGTAGCAGTGAAATAAATAGTTCCATTTTCTCTCTTTGTACAACTCAGACATTTAGCTGTTTGCTAGCCACAGAGGGCCGTTAGACACAAGTGTTACTCCAAGGCTTTGAAAAAATATGAAATTCTGAAAATGGTTGTGCCATTATTTTCGTAATAAAATCTTTCTCATTGTATCCATTTTTCATTTAGTCTTTCCTCATTTCTCATTTTTATTGTGCTCTCTCTCTCCCTCTCTCTCTCTGTCTCTCTCTCTCTCTCTCTCTCTGTCTCATATGCTTGTACGGGCGTGAGGGAGGCACAACTGAACCATGAACGTCCTACATGAACAACAGCCATGTCTCACACACATTAGCCCTCTGATGTTAGGCTCTGTGCCTTGCTGTGTGCATTCTCTCCTATATATTATATAGGAGACATAAGCTGTCGAGTGTACTTACTCATATGCTTTCGGATTCTCCGCTGACACCAAAACTTTAATAATAAATATTACACTCCTCTACACGGTTGCACAATAGTCATGATCTGGCCGTTTTTACGCACAGTGTAAAACGGGCGACGTACAGTGAGGATATTCTCTCAGGATATGCCTGAGTAGAGGACATACATGAGAAGCCATCTTGCTCATTTGTAACTTGCTCCCTCTGTAGTCTGTGGTTATGCACCATTAGAGAAATTGTACCATTTTCACAGGGCTGTGATGACAGTGTTTGAGGTGGGTATAGGTCTAAACAGCTAAGGAAGGATATATATTTCAGTGGGTATTAGGCTGATAGGTAAAGTGCCAGAAAAAGAGTTGAGTAGGCCTACAGTCTATATAGCTGCATACACCCTCTAACTACAACACTGCATTTTCAATAGGAAATGGTAGCAGAGCTTTGACTTTACTCTCTCTCTCTCTCTCATTCTCTTCTTCCCTCTCTCTCTCTCTCCATCTCCCCAAGACACTGTAATGTTCAGTTCAGGCTTCACACAGCTGTATTCAGATTTCAGAGGAACAGCAGTGGGTATCCCGCGGTTTGAATTTGTGTGTGCATGCATGTGTGTGTGTGTGTGTGTGTGTGCACATTCTGTCAGGGTCAAGACCGAGAGTGAGACTTTGTTTTTTTATTTTTTTAGCCGTTTTAGTTTTAACTGTGATTTTGTATGCAGAAGAACTGAAATTTCACCCATTCTGAGCCTTGCGGGTGCTGAAGTCAGGGTGGTCAGCTTTGCTCCAGCTCCAGCTTTCCGGTCGGAGTCCCATGTGACATCACATTACATCACGTTACACATTACACAGACATCACATTACACAGAAAGGCCATTAACCTCGCGCGCAGGGGTTCGGTGTGATTAATGTGACTTCACTGCTTACCATCTCTCCCTCTCTCTCTCGCTCTTTCTATGTCTCTCGGCCTCTCTTGCCCCTCCTCCTCCTCCTCCTCCTCCTGGCTCTTAGTGAAAACAAAGTCATCATTAAGCCTCTTAGCTGTTCAGTCGTGAGAAAAAGTATTTACAGATGTTGATATATCATCTCCTCCACAACATCTGCTGCCCCATCACGGAAAGCTTTCCATCGCCCTGTCAATGAGACGTCAAAGGAGCTCAATCCCCTTCACCTACATTTCATATATAGTTCATACACATTCAAGGAGGTTTCAGTACAAGACCAGATGTTCACTGCAGTAAAGGATTTTTCAAAAAGGATGAAAAAATAAACAGAAACAGAAATAATAAGAATATCCAGAGTTGGCCCGAGCCGGACAGGACGGTTAACTGTACAGTGACTCCACCTTGCAGTTCTCATGCAAAATGTACTGAAGATCAAAGTTATCATTTGAAACTGGGATTCAAATAAAGAAGTCACTGGAAAATGTCCAGTTTACATTCAGATTCTACCATATTTTTTTTCTGTAAATGTATCTGCAGTCTGTCTCCTTCGTACTCCCACAAATGGCTTGTTGCCATTTCTTGCCGGTGAGCAGTGTGATTTGAAATGTTTTCTACAACACTGCTTGCTTGGCTGAGGTCACTGAAGGACCATCATGAGGGATGTTGCTTTCCTTTAGTATCGCTTAAGTGTTTCTGGAGGACGATCCTTACCTTTCTACCAAATCGTCTCAGCTCGACAGTATATAGTAGTGGTAAGCAGGAGATAACATTGACATCTTGAGATATTTCACTCCCCTCGACAGACAAGGAGCTGATATTATTCTGTTTAGTGACCCAATCTTTGATAAAGTTCACCTCAAAGGTTTTTTTTTCCCCTCAGAGTGAGATGTTAACTTCCCTACTTCTGTCTCCTCTGTACTTCCTGGCGTTCTCCCGTCCTTCCCTCCTTCATTCCCCTCTTGCTTCCTTCCCTCCTCTGCCATTAGAAATAAGGGCAAATGCCATCTTGCTTCTGGAGCCTTCTCTTGCTCTCATTAGAGTGCCTGATACCCTCAGGCAACCAACATCCAAACACACATTAACCTTTACAGAAACGCTTTTTTTCCCCCCTCATTCCCCTCTCGCTCTCTTCCGTTTCTCCCTCTCTCTCTCTCTCTCTCTCTTTTTCACTGAGACTTTAATTTGCTCAACCCTCACCAACACTCCACCCCCACTGCATCCCATTTGGCACTAGATAGAATTATTTGGGGGATTTTGGGCAGCAGTTGTGTTGATGTATGGCTTTTGTATGCGGGGCCTGGTCCAGCTGTGACAGTTATTGCTCCTCTGCGACGGAGAGGGAAAGAGAAATACCTTGCACCGAGTTCAAACCTCAGTGGCATTGCATTAATAAACAATGAGGGTGCTTTGATTTATATAGATATACAGGTGTGCATGAGAATGTGTGTGTGAGACAGAGAGGGAGAGAGAGAAAGAGAAAGAGAGACTGTCAGCCATCAATCTGTGCAGCATATCCAGTTTCTCTAGCACATGGCAGGGCGTGTTCATACCCAGTTAATATTTGCTCTCCATTTCCATCCTCCCAGTTTTGTGCTACAGATTGTGGGGCATGTGGATAGGCCTTCTCTGAGACAGCTAATATTTATCTTTGATCCCTGCAGGATGTGCTGGCACCTTATTGCTTGTGTGCTTTTGCTCAGCCATTTTAATTGGGCTAAAACAGACCCTAAACTCAGTCCAACTCCGTTCGATGAGCTTTATGTAGTAAACAGGACTTAAAGCCGCGTTCACATTTGTGAAGTGGATCCAACGCACACAAATAGTTTTATTATACAATCAAAGAATAAAATGCATGCAACACTTAATAATAAAGGATTTGGAAGAATAATCAGTGACAAAAAAACACTCTGACAGCATTAGAATAGCCTCTCATGTTGCTTGTAGGTTTACTGTCTGTTCTCGTTTATTTCATAAAGCTTTTAGATTCACATGTGGAAACAACACAGATATGCATCTGCTGTTATGCATTTTGAGCCCCAGGGTGGATTATAAGCAGCTCCACAATGAGTCTTGGAAGTCATGAGCCCTTGACAGCCAAGAAGAGGGGTTCACTGAAATGAGGCCTTATAAATTTGTATGGTTTACAAGTTGAATCAATTATATACCAAGCAGGTTTTCTTGCTGATTTTCCGAGTGCTAGGAAGAGAGTCTCACCTGCAGGCTACACAAGTAAAGTCTGCCAAACCACAGCAAAGTAATTCAGTCTTGCCTCCAAGTTTTCTCAGAAAACCCTGACTTGGAGGGAGCAGTTGACTCAGACTGAGATGCTAGACGATTAGGAGGCTGTCACTGATTAAGCCAATGATGCATAAATTGATTCAGTGCATTTGAGGAAATGGTTTCTGTCTCTACCGCTAAGTGGGTTGTCTCTAGGTTATGTAAGAGGATCTACGACAATCTGGAAATCAAAATTTTGCATTTACTCTGCGATGATTTCTCGTGGACTGCCAGTACATTCAGTGCAGTTATAAGGTGTGAAAATACATGCACAGGGCTGAGTGTCGATCTGTGCCTTTGCACAGTGGTAGGCCTGTGATCATTTCCTGCACGCATTTGAATTCGAGCCAGGCTCCACCCCTGCTGGAGATAAATGCTGTTCATTTCCCCAGTCATTGTTTATAGTGGTCTTGTAACAGCGCAGCTATGATTGAGCGGGACCAATTAACAACCTGCCTCGACAAATCCCTTCAAGATATGTCAGAAGCAATTTAACAAAGGACTCATAGTGTCTAAAATACTATGTGCAGCCTATTTACAACACTAAATTGTCAACTTGCCTAGAGGAATTAGGATTTAATTACAAGCACAGGTTGTGTGCATGCTAGCTTCCTTTAAATTTGCGAGTGACGAATGTGAAAGGTGTTTGTGTAGTGCTTTGGAGGTGGCTTTCCTTCAGCAATGTGCATATCTCTGTGTGTCGCTGTCACCGTGAACAGCTCTGTTTGTGCTAGCGCTGTCACTGCTGGATGCTTGGCAAATATTTTAACCAGTTATGGAAAGAAGAGAAAGTGCTTTGCAAGTAGAACCGCTGCTGTTGCTGATATTTTACTCACACAGAAGTTAAATTACCACTGTAAACCATAAATAAAAGGAAAAACGTGGCCAATTAAGATGTTCTCTGTTATCGAATTGCATTTTTGAAATGAGAATATTGTTGGAGCTGATCTCTCCTTTGCATTTCTAAAAGCAAGAGGGGATGGGGGAATTCTCTTCTCTTTTCTCTTCTCTTCTCTTTTATTCTCTTCTCTTTTCTTCTCTTTTCTTCTCTTCTCCTCAGACTGATCATTCACTACTGATGGCTCCGCAGTTAATTTATTGGTTGTCTAGTTTCTGATGTGATGCTTATGGGGAGCCATAAATTTGCACTCTTTATGGACGTGATTTTAAATGCAGCAAATTACAGTGCTCAAGTGAAAACACACATAAGTAAAAGTCAAACAGAATTACTGGCATTAAGAAATATTCAAAAAGTACACTGATAATTTAACAGCAAGAGGAGTCAATTTAATGAGTGACTCTGAGACGTTAACCAGTATCAGTTGTGTGTGCAGTATGTATTTCCAGTTTAGTCCTAGGACTAATTTTCTGCAGTTTTGACATGATTTTCAACATCTTTGAGGGTGTAAGACCCTTGTTGTACACACATTGAAGATATCGACAGTGCAGACATGTCATGATTTGTGGTGCAGCACTGATTGGTCGACCAGCCTTGGAGCACAGAGTGTTCTACACTGCCATATAGAAGCAAACTAATCCATAGTTGAGTCCATAGTGGTATCCTTGTGGATCGTGCGGACTCAACTATATTCAGTCTCCAGTGAATGCAGACTGTTGTGACTCAGCCATTTTGAGCCGTAGTGCACATTGGGGATTTTCCTCCTGGCCTGAGATAGCCAAAGCCGTCGGTATAGACCTGGCACCGGACAAATCCCACATCACACATTGCATGCTTCTGAGTGGCCGTAGATGCAGGCACACTCACCAGCACCCCGGTGTATTGAGTGTAAAAGCCCAAGGCTATCAGATGTCGAACAGCATCTGTCTTATGAAGTATCAACCAGCCTTTACTCTGTTTTTCTCTTTAATTCTGTCTGTCTTTTTTTTTTCTTGTGGACAAGATCTTTCTCTTTCTCTCTCTTTCAATCCGTTTCACTTATTCCCTCTCTCCATCTCCCCTATCTATACCATCCTTTCTGCCACCATCAATCCGACATTCATTTTTCTCTTTGCCTCTTGCTTGAGGAGATGAAGCTGTCACATGGGGCTGTAACGACTCCAGCAGACATTATCCCGCTCTCTCTTTCTGTTTTGTCTAGCCCTCCTCACCCTATTCTCCTCTCTGCTTCCCCTCTCTCGGGTTGCCTTGACCTCTACCTGGGCATGCCAAGCATCCACTTCTCTCCAATCCTTATTTGTGAGCGTTGCTGTGGAGTGGCAGAGAGAGGACCGTAGGGGCAGGAAGTGATGGATGGCCGTTCCTCTGGCCTCTCCTTCCCATTCCCCCTCCCGCTCTCTTCTCATTGCCTTCCCTGGGCTCGGCTTTGCTGGTAATGGCTTGAAACATGATATGAGTCTAACCCGGTGTTTGCCCTGGGAGGAGGAAGGAGTCCCCTGGCCGGGCCAGAGTAAAGCTTCAGTGTGACAAGCAAAATCAGAGAGGGCTTCTCCACCAAGCGGCATGCTAATTTACTACCTGGAAGACTAGAGGAGGCAACAAGGAGGGATGGGGAGGTAAAGGGGGAAATGTGAATATAGGGAGGAGAGGAAAGTAATATATAGCTGTGAAATATATGCAGTTGCCTTCTTTCTTCTTTTTTGATTCATTATTTTTACACACATACACACATATTCCTCAGAATGCACTAGAAATACAGGAAACCAAGCAACTGAGCACCGAGAAAAGCATTCACTCATCAAAGTACATCGAACATTCACAAAGAAAAGGGCTTATTTGTTGAAATATCCAGTTGACTTCACTCTATGTTTTAACTGGAATCTTAATTGAATACTCCTGATTTTGAGTGTTTGAACCTTGGTGTTTGAATGAAATGTAAAATTCATTAGCAGTCTCCCCTTGGCTGTTAACTTTTGAAGTCGCTCATATTTATCTTACTCTGTACATGGTCACTGAAAGAAATCGTGAGCATAACTGAGTAGAAAACACAATTGTCTTTGCACAGCCTTATCCTGAGCAATGAGCGTGGTACAATGAGTGCAACAGTAGATCAAGGTTAAATGCTCGATCGCCTTTATTGTGTGTAAAGAGCACAGACTGCAAGCCAGATTGAAAAGTGTGCATTTAGACCTACTTCTGCAAAAGCGACAAGTGTCTCTTACGTCTCGAGTCTGTTGTCCTCCTGGAGTCTGTTGTTTGCAGGCTCGTCTGTGCGTGACCCAAATTTGCATATCTACCTCCATTTGAGAAATATTCTGACACTGTAACTTTTAGCTGAAGAAGGATCGTGTGAGATAGAAGATTGCTAGGGGGAAAAAAAAATGAAAAGTAAGCTGAAAAGAGGGATGAACACGAGCATGTTCGTGAGATAATAGTGGTGGGAGGGCATGGGATGGAGAAATGACATACTTTCAAGCTTATAGGACAACATACAAAGGGACTTTGCTGTTTCTAACTGGATTTGGAAGGTCATTCCAGCATTGGACTGGCCAGGAAGTGGACTAGTTCAGGGTGTAATGATGAACATGTTGCCGCGGGGAAGGGAGAGTGAGAGTAGCAGTTAAAGTGCGCTGAGCATACAGCCTGGAGGTATCGGGGTGTAGCTCCCTTTCCAGCCTTGTAAGTCAGCACAAGGGATTTGAATTCAATATAAGCAGCCACAGGGCAGTGCGGCGGGTGGAGGCACGGGAGAATTTGTAGGACAAAGCAGGGTGTCGCACTTGCAGCCGTCCAAACTTTAAACGAAGAAACTGACCGAGTTCCCGGCGAGGAACGGGCTCATTCGGTGAAGCCGTCGTAGTCACACTGATCACGCTGTTGAGTTATCAATATATCAAACCTTTGTCCCTTTGAGGTAACAAGAGCCTGTCCCTGCCCTCATTAGCCAGCTCGGCCTTAGGCTAGACCGCTCTCCACGCTGTTTGTTTAGACATGCTGTGGCGTGATGCAGCAAAATGCAGAACACCTCAGGCAGTTTAGATGTCTGCAAACGCAACATCGCTCTTTGACCCCATGCGCGCCTCGCCCATTACGAACGGAGCAGCTTTTACTGCTTTTCCGCGCCTCATTTTGCTTTCCGCTGTTTATCAGTCGCTTCACTCTCTCAGGCTGGAGAAGCCGAGCAGCAGTTTGACGCCAGCAGTGCACGTTGGCAGAAAGGGAAGGGATAAATAAATGAGTGAAAAGGTTTGTTAAGGAGGGTAGGGAGAGCAGGCAGACAAGTGTAGCTGAAGGGGGCTCAGCTGGAGTGTGTCTGAACAATAGAAAGCTGGCCGGAGAGAAGTAAATTGGCTACTGAATACACTCAAACAAATACATCAGCATCTCGCTCCCACAGACGGGCGTGCTGCGACTGCTCATGTTGTTGTCTGTGTCTGCGTGCACGTGCGTGGTGATGCTACTACGCGGTTTGTATGAGTGTTTGTATGGGAGCCTAACCTCATTGTCTAACATGGTTTGTGAGCACATGGACTGAAGTAATTCAGATTCTAGCTAATCCAATACAGTTCAGTCAGAACGAGCCCATCATAATATCCAGCTGAGAATGCTGATGTCATTATTACTCTTAACCAACCATGGTTTCATAGCAGCTGACGTTTAAAACATTATTTAATGTTTACAGTGAAATTAAGGACAGCGGGATTGCATATGCATATGTTTGGGGAGTCGGCTAATTAAAATCATGGTTGAAATGCCTCTAGGAAGCTACTGTACAGATCTAAGTGTTACATAATCCTAAATACCTAACCCATTACACTGTGCTTCACATATTCTCCACACCATGGGGAATTTATATTCCATCCTTACCATATATTAGATTCCGAGTCTTCCATAATGCTCTCATATTGATTTCTAAGCAGTTTGTAAAGCATTGCAGTACATGTGCAATATATAATGAGACAATTGCATCCCCTTTACAATTAAATCCATGTACTGCATTTTCTGTACGTCTCTCCTACAACTATATGGAGTGTACCTCTTCCTGATGCCAGATCATATACTGATCATTTTTATTTGATGAGGGTATTTGTCTTGAGTGTGTTGCAGTGATTTGGAAAGGATGCACAGTCATGCTGAGTACTTATACTTTGATCATGCGTGAGCACCCACACAAATCCTCTGTCTTTCTCTCTCTTTCTTTCTCCTTTGCTTACGTAGAAATGCGCACATAGGCACAAACGCACACGGACACGTCACATAAACACATGTTTGTGTGACACAGACCAGAGGCTCTTGCTCAGTGTCATTTGAATCAGCACTAAGAGGCTTAACGTGCGCGGCCACTTGCCTTCGCAGAGCTGCGTCCTATCAATCCGTACGGAGGCCTCTGCTCGGCCACATCTGTTCCTGCATCACTTCCCCTCCTCCACCCCTCTCTGCACTCTGCTCTGACACACACACACACACACGGTCATACCATGAGCATACGAAAGATCAACCTGTAAATACAGTGCAGTATACACACAGACTTTGGGATTGCATGAACCAGAGGGCGGCAGCAGCTTTGATTATGCAGGTTGAACGTATAGAGACATCAAAGGGAGCCACTACAAACAGCTGTGGGCTGGGATAACGGAGGATTAAGGACATGGGGTGAACACATGCACACGTACACACGACTAAAAACATATGGAGATACATGGACACACTTGAAGACACACCTCCACACGGTGAAGCACATCCCAAAGCACTTGACTGTAAGACAGTCATACTCATTGTGGGAGATTCTCTATATGTTCACTCTCCTTCTTATCATTATTTCATGTCTCACTAACCTCCCTCAGCCGGCTGACTGTAACCTGACATCCTAGTTTCTGACACAGCATCATAACGGGTGTTTTTTCTCAGTAACCTATATGACCTTCATCCAGGAGTGTGTGGAACTGCTTTGAAAATTTAATTAGCCGGAGTTTAGTATTTGCTGGTAATTCTTTTGCAGTTAAATTCTCCGAGCTTTAATCTTCTGTTCCCTAAACTTGACTTCATAAGCTCATATGTTATGGGAATCACCAGTCTCCCTTTCTGCGTGCTGTTTTCAGACTGAAAATACACAAAGGTGATGGTCAATTTTGCATGTTGTTCAACACAATGTCATTCTTCACATTTTTATAACATCTATACGTATCACAAATGCAAAAAAAAAGGAGAGCTCAGCAGGTGTTCCCCAAATGACGCCAAAAAACAAACAAACAAATGTAAAACCCATTAGGCCAAAAAGTGGGCCGAACATGAGGGTAATACGCATCTTTACCGCTGAGTATTTACGGTATCAGTGCCCCATTGACTTAACGGGAAAACAATTTAGATTCTATCTTGCAGGTGCACTTGAGAGGAGAGTTAGAGGCATTATGTAACTACATCATCACATCCAATTTCCATCTCAATCCATGTGCGAAGCTTCACTGCATCTTCAGTCCTTCTCTCTTCCCAGCTAATCCATATCAGCAAAGCATCCCTGCCTCATGTCAGATCATATACTGATCCATTTGATCTGATCACAAGCATCTGTTTCCAGGATGTGCCAGTGACTTGGGATGGATGTGCTGTGGCGCCAGGTACTCATCATACACCTCGACTCATGCCTGTGGACCTTGTATGGCCAGCGACGGTCACACAAGCACATTTCCTCTCTCTTTCCCCTTTCTCACGTCCTCGCTCGCGTAGAAATGCGTGTATGTGCACAATTGCACACACACCCACACGGACACGTCACATAAACACATGTTTGTGTGACACAGACCAGAGGCTCTTGCTCAGTGTCATTTGAATCAGCACTAAGAGGCTTAACATGCGCGGCCACTTGCCTTCGCAGAGCTGCGTCCTATCAATCCGTACGGAGGCCTCTGCTCGGCCACATCTGTTCCTGCATCACTTCCCCTCCTCCACCCCTCTCTGCACTCTGCTCTGACACACACACACACAAATGCACACACACTCAACGTGTTTCTATTGTTTCCACACTCTCACCTTTCCTTGGACACCATTTTCCACCACAGTTCTCTTTTATTTTATTTTATTTGGTAACAGCAGTTCTACTATGTGCATTTTGTTTTTGTTTTGCCGTTTTTTGCTTTCTTCCGTCTGTATTATGCAATGTATTCTGCAGGCATTCATGCCCCAGTAGCGTACCATATGGAAGGACAACCTGTAAACACTATGCAGTATACACACACACATGCACACACACAAACACACAGGCACACACAAACACACACACAAACTTACACAGACTTCATGATTGCAAGGGCCAGAGGGCAGCAGTGTGCTTTCATTGCAAAGGTTGAATGTATATGGACATGAAAGCAACACTCTACAGGCAGCTGTGGGCTGGGACAATGGAGGATTAAGGACAGAGGAGGCGCACACATACACACACACACACACACACACACACACACACACTCTTATGGAGATACATATGTCTTGTTACGCCCTCTCCCCTCTCCACTCAGTCGCTTATCGTTGTTCTGCTCCTTTCCTCTCCTCTCCTCTCTTTCACAGTCCTCTGCTTCTCTTCTCCCAATCGACACTCCACTTCTCCCCCTCTCCCTCTCCTCATCTGTTTTTTATTCGTTCTCCCAGTCTGCTGCTCTTGGTTTCCCGGTGCCGCTCTGTGCTCCCTCAGCCACTTCAGCCAAACACTAATGCTCTGAAAGGGTCACCAAAGAGGTTAATGAAAACTCTCTCTCTCTCCCTCTTTATGCTAAGATACATATCTAAATCATTCTCTTCCCCCCCTTGTAATCAGGTCCACGAGAAGTGTTTTTCCTTCGTCTTCTCTTTAGTTGTTCAATTTTGTTGTTTTGGTTCAAGGCAGCTCCTGCTTGCAGATCAAAAATCACTGCAAATATGCGTTCTGATCAGTGGTTTAGTTTTTTCATTTATTCTTGCCAATATTTAATGAGTATACGCAAAGTATAGTTTTCAAATTAAGTACAGTACCTACATGTTTCATATTGTGCATCAGTGTGTTTCACTTAGTACATTTGAACACATATAAAATGCTACGATGTTTAACACAGTAAGATGAGAAAATTCTGAATTATGTGTTATAAAATCCAGTAGGCTTATTGGGACACCCTGTTAGATTAAAAAAACAAACAAAAAAAATATGGATAAAATCTGTGTGTGCTGTCCAAGTGTGAAAAGAGATGAAGGAGTAGAATGTCAACAGTTCCAAGGAGCCCAAAGTCTGCAAAGATTTATTGTGCTGCTGTTAGAAGTATGAATTTGTGAAATCAGGAGATGCAAATGATTGCAACTGATTATGCATTTATTTATAAAAAAAAAAAAAAACATGTTAAAGGTGCACTATTAGGCTATCCCTAATAGAGACAGAAGAGTCCAGCTCTCTCTTCTTGCATTTTTCTTTTTCTTTTTTGTAGAAGTCTTTTACAAGCTTTTAACCTTTTTAAACAAGTTCACTTGATATCAAGAAATAATAAATAACCCAAA
>OMLB01063614.1:13741-25322 GCA_900302555.1 Myripristis jacobus | reverse complement strand
TTTTTTTTTTTTTTTTTTCTGTTGTGAGGGGTGAATTATTTACTGCTATACTGTTTCTGAATACTTGATTGATTGGTGGCTAATATGTCCCACTATTTCCTGTAATCAAATGCTGATATTAGCCAAGTGCTGGAACATGTTTATCTGTTTTTACTGCTGTAGTTTAAGAATATATGGAGATACATTATTCTGCAGTAGTACTGTAGTACACTTGGAGAACACAGAAAGTAGTCCCTGTTGTTCCAAACAGTTTTTTGTTGAGATTTTACCATTCTCTTTCAGGAAACCGCCAGACTTGGTCACATATGATAAGATCATTTGACATTAAGCTTTATGGCTGTCACAGATTCTGCTTTTCTCACTTCTGAGAGCAGGCTGATCCCCTAGTATTACTCATTATAATGTGTGCTATAGTGTTAGCACAGAACACCTGAACGACTGACCGGGAATCGATTTTTTATGTTTAAATTCTCATCACTTAACGGCTAAGTTCACTAACAGCCAAATGTACTAACAACGTGTCTTTCTTTCATATGTTGTCAGAGTATCATTTCCAAACTTCTCCCAGAACTTAGAGTACCAGAGCTGTTTTTGGTATTGAAACATTTCCAACATTACTCATGCCAAATAAAAGAGAGTGTGTTTTAAAGAGCGAGAGAGAGAGAGAGAGAGAGATTAAGAGAAAGATAGAAAGTTATAAATATTGAGAATGAGAGTGCCCAGTGCTGCTGGGTGTGTGCATGAGCTGTCCTATGAGTGCTTTGCAAGCTGAGGGAGGCCCGGGCCACTGTTTGTCAAGAGGGTGAACAGGCCTCGTTTCAATGGCCGATTAAACAGCTCTTCCAGCTCCTCTCTGCACCCTCTCCACCCCTCGACAGCACCCGGCAGCTCCTCAAGGTCAAGTCCTTACCCCACACACTCTCCACCACCCCCCACCCACTCTTCACACGCTCTCCCTCTGACTATCACTCCCTCTCTCCCTCACTCTCCCTCCACCTCTGGAAATGTATCTTTCCATTCTGGGTAGGGAGGAGTGGAGTATGGAGAATGTCCGCTATAACGCCCTTTTTTCTCTATCTTCCCCTGCTCTTTTGATCGTTTTTCATGCTTCCCTTTTCCTCTCTTTGCACATATACTTTGCTGGTGAATAGACACGCACACCCAGCCCATACATATGTGTTTCATTTCGCAATCGATTTGTTTTTCCTTCTGGTCACTGAAAAAGCGATGCATTTGGCGGACATTTTTCATGAATGCCGTTTAGTGTATACATATTGCCACGGTCCAGAGAAAATCCTGCATTTTTTAATTTTGTGGTTTTCATATTACTTTGAAGATTGAACTGCTTCTGTGTGGGGCTAAGAAGGTTCTACAGCCCATGGGGTTGTGAAACCTGTTAAACTGAAAAAAATGCAGAGTTGTCAAGCTAAAAAGGAGGAGGCAAATAGTTTTTACCCAACAACAGTGACAACAGATAAGATAAGATGCTCCAAAACAACAAAACAACACAGCATTTGTTATCACCACTATTGGACTGATATCCGCACATTAAGTGCTCTGTTTTGGCATCTTCTGTTGCATGTTTGCATGCATCATTGCAACATGCCATGCCCTGAGGGCACTTTGAGTGCAGGCTCACGTTGTTTGCTTTTTTCAGCTGGCAAAATGCTGTCCATGTTCCCTGTAGTTCACGCAGAGCCAGTGCTCTACAACAGCGGGAGGCAGGCCTGCCCAGGGGGCATCAAACTGTTTCAGTGGAGGTTCAGAGACAAAGGGAGAAAAAAATGAATTTCATGAAGAATTTCTAATAAATGGATTTTGTATTAGTTATCAAAAGGAACTCTGCTGTACCTGTACAGTGGCCTAAGTGTCTGTCATTTGGTTAAAGAGTTACACAGATAGTCCAGGGTAATTTTACAAACCTTGAGTCAGCTATTTTCATATATTTGTGTACATGTCAAAAAGGGGTCGCTCCGTTGTTGGATGATCTCATCGACATCTAGGAATTGAGCTTAGCCAAGTGGGGTGCCTTTGTCTGAGGTTTGTCAGACGGGAGGCCCAGTTTCAGACTTTGACAACCCCCCTGTACATCATTTAGAGAGCTGTCCAGAGCGTACACTCAGCTCTGTGTGGGGTTGCAGTAATTCCTTTATACCAGGGCAGCCGCTCTTCTTCCCTGTGCTGCATCTGCATGTTTCAGCTGAAATGAGGGTAATGATGTAAGGGAGCTGTCCGCCCAGCGTGGTGCTGAAATGTAACTGCTCTACAGTGAGCCAGTTTGAAGCCTTAGAGAAGCAATAACCATGGCCGTAATAGAAAAAATGCCCTCGAAACTTTGACTCTGACTACGTTATTTGTAGTCAAAGCAAATCTGACCATCTCAATAAGGCACCATAGGGCTGACACTTCACCTCACTGCATAGCCAAGTAATGTTACAGTCAGATTCAGAACAGCCTGGACTCCAAGCTTGTCTTTTCAAATAATGCCACAACTGGTATTTGGTTTTTGGTAGTGGGAAATTAAACAGAAGTGAGTGTGGTCCAATCTGACTGTTTAAAAAACAGAAACTCCCATCCCAGGGGTAGTTTTCACATTTCGTACTAAAGTAGAGGGCATTCTTCAAGCTGAATTGAGCATCAGACAGACCAGATGCCGGATAGACCTATTGTAAATTGCTGAACAATTTCACAAAACGTATGGGGTGGCTGTGGTAAACGGGTATCTCAGTTTGGAGAAGAAAAACAGGATAATTTGCACTCCCAGTATTCTTTGTGCATTTGCATAGGAATATGGAGAGGGCATCAAGACATGCGGAAGTTCCTGTATACCGCTCCTGTAGAGCACACAGATTTTTGAGAGATGAAAATGTGTCCATTTGGTTTGGATAAAGAGTTAGAATGTCATTGCAGTATTTTTCCTAGTGTTGGCATTGAATAGATCTGCTAGGCACTCGCCTCTCACATAAATCAGTGCACTATAAATCTACTGTGCAAGGAGCACACTACATTACCCAAAATAGCAGATCACCCAAGCATCATAACATGAAAAAATTATGTGCCTGGTGTTCCCTGAGACTCAGAATCACCATACCAATATCTGTCCTGCAAACAGATGATGCACAGCCGCTATCTGATCCTTGATCAATTTGGTTCAAGTTTCACATCATCCAAGTATGTGCACAACAGATGTTTGTGGTTTTAAAGGAAGACAAACTGATGTCTGTTTGCCTGGAAAGGACTGCACATGTTCTGCATCAGGTGAAGACCATAGTCTCCTAGTTTAGGGTGAGCATAAAAATGTGGCTGACCACAGTTTCACACCTGAAACTGTGGTCAACCACATTTTTATAAAGACCTGGCATATTCTATATCTTTTCAACTGAGCCATTTAAATGCCACCCAGCTTAAAGGACCATTACCTTTTTACATTTTATAGCTTATTTACTACATTACGCGCATTACTACCAACCATTTCCCAAGCCGCATTACTTTTTTAAAATTCTTTAATGCATTTTTGCTCCCTTTCATGAAGCAATTATCTGTTGAGCAAGTTTCAAGGCTCTGCAAGTTAATGTTTTATCTTTAAAAAAATGGTTCTTAATGGTTGGAAGTAATGTAAAGTATGTATGCATTGCAGTAAATGGGCTAAAACATGCAACAAATGGAATGATTCTTTAAACATCTGATGAATTTGTTGGCAAATGGCAATGAAGACCAACCTTGTTAATGACAATGACTGCACTTTTTCCACAACTATTACCTGCCCCACATAGTACATGTGTTGATAAACGGGTAGAGTGAAGAAAAGCTGTACATTTCACATCAGAGTGCAAAAAGTTAATCATTCATTCTCTTGCTAGCCATTCAGTACAGTAATTCAGCATGAAATAATCAAGACAGGGTTTGTAACAGAGCTTAATATGGAGGTCTTAAAGAAAAAGTTCACCCCAAAATAAAAAATATTCCCACATAATACAGGGAGTTGGCTAGCCAGTGTTGTGCAAAGGAGATGAAGTGACTGGGAACTCCTCCAAAAAGAGGGAAACATGACCATACAATTATTCCAGATAGCTCAATTGAAGTTTTCCAAGATCAAACAATTACTCCCAAATGTCCAACATTTACTTCTTTATCTTAAATATGTTTTCTTTCCTGTTCTGCACTGTGCCAGCCATCACAAGAGTAGCGAGCAGATGCTGCCATCAAATGGTGTTGGAAATATTGTAATTATGGTCCGATTATGAGTAAAGTGCACTTGAATGACCTAATAAAGTGGTAAACACAAAAAGGAGGCCTGAATTTACATGAGACCCAATAAAACAATATTTAACATCCTCACTTTATCTTTAACTTTAGGATGACACTATCTGAATATTTTCCTCTGCAGTATAAAGTAGCTCTGAACTTGGTACTGTGTTTTTATGTCCATTTAGTTATTTCTGACTTGAATACACAATGATTTGCATTAATATTTATTGTATTTATATTATATTTGTGGCTGTAAAAGCTGAAAATATAAGCTGATATGGAGGCAGCAGGACTGTAAGGTGACTGGAGCTCTGTGAGGAGCGAAAATTGTGGTGGTAATTAAGAAAATATTGGACTGTTGGACTCACAGTACAATTGTTTGCTTCAGAGCACTTGGACTGTGCTGTCTGGAGCAATTTACTGTCATTTTGCCATTTTTGGAACTCTAAGGAACCAGAATCTGGCTGATATAGTTCTTTTGGAGAAGACTAATATGGACCAGGGCTGGCAAATTCACTATGTGGCCATACAAATTGTGGCTGACATAATAGTGGTTAGGTCATGACCAAATTTTTATTTTTGGGTGAACTATTCCTTTAAAGTCAACATAGCCACAGATTTGACAGATTAAGCAAGTTAGGACTTCTGTATGATTATATCGAATGCTAAATTGTAATTCTCATCCAGTCCTCTCCTTGACTCTCACTTGATTATTTTTTCCTTTTATTTTTTCCTCTTATAGTACATTTCATTTGCAAGTAGTCCTCAAACAAAGAATTATATAAGCCCATTTTGAAAGAGTTTGATCAGCCAGCGTGCTCACAGTATATTTAACCAGTATTATATATGCTTTACATTCTCTTAAATTTCTCAACTTTCAAAACTATGAATATTCACTATGCTCCTTTAGGCGTAATTGGAATTAAGAGCATCATTCATCTCAAAATCTACAATGAGCTTACATGCGCATTCATCTGATTAATTAAAGTAGCTAGACGGCTCACTCTTTTTATGCCTTTTAGGAAAACTCTGGGTGTAGCCAAAATAGCACGAGTGTACTGTAGATCCACAACCTTGCTTTCCACTTTTCCATTATACTGTATCTCTGACCCTTTAGCATATAAACATTATTCTCAGCTAATGCCCAGCTAATGATTCAGCTATATTAACATGGATTATTTGAGAGGCCACCGATGTCAATCCAATTCCCTCATTTCTAAGTCACTCTCATTCTCATAATCGTTACTTATCTAATGTTCCAGACAAATTAAATTGTTCTGTACACATGACTATGACAATGGGTCTAATTTGGCTGGTGTTCCACAGTAAGCAATGTCCACAACAGCCATTGAGTCCATATCTGATAATAATCCTTGCGTAGGGATCAATTACACAGTAAGAGGCTTGGATGAGCCTGCACCTCCCTCTCAGCTCACACTATTGTCTTGCACGGTTTGAATTGTGCTAAAAGTGCTAAGCGGACACACAGTCTTCTCCCTCTGCTGGATGTTGGCTGGTTACCGTGGGCATTTTGTGTTCGTGGTCTTCCCTTTGCTGTTGCACATGTATGACCCCTGCATATGTGAGCCCTTTATATCTGAAGTGTGTGTCTGTGTGCGAATGCATATTTGATTAAGCGCATGCATTTCATCCTCATAAAAAGCCAAGATTATTCCCTCCATTCGCAGACTGAATGAGCTCGGCCCATTCAATAATTTGACTTGATGAAAGGCCCCTTGCCTATTCAATAATACCTGCCACGTCCCTCTCAGCTTAGGTGTGACCAATTAGAAAGGATTGACGCCTTTATCCCCAATCCCTACGAGACAAGCCCTCATAAATACAGCTAAGGCCTACCAATGGAGGGTGTTTATCTGTCCTCTGGGGGGAGAGAGACAGAGAAGGAGAGAGAGAAAAGAAAAGGGAAGAGAGAGAGAGAGGGGAAAGGAGGTGAGCGGAGGGAGAGCTTGTATCCAGGGCTAACCAGAAAATTTGGATTTGCTGCTTGGTTGCTGTGCTGAGCCTAGCTTCAACTCGGAGCAAATGGCTGTTTAATTTGCTCAGTGTTGCAGGTAATTTCTCTCATTCACTAGGGGCAGCCTGGTCCCAAAGTGGCTGCAGGCAAATCGATAAGGCTTAAGAATATAAGAGACCCTAAAATAAGTTTGGCTCGGTTTGTGTGGTGCATGTGGCAGGTCCAGAGAGTGAGTGACAGTGCGGGTGGGAGGGAGTGAATACAGTAAGGGGGTAGAAAAAAGCACAGAGGACTCACTTTTGTTTACGAGGTGAAGACACACGGTTCACCGCTGAGAACCGGTCAAGAGTGAATCATGGGACGTTTTCCTGAGGCTAAACAAACGCAGAGAGAGCATTCAAGACAGGCAGTGAACACGTGACTTCTCCGTGTGTGTGTGCGCGCCCCTGCATACACGTGCAAAGGCAGATTCAACCGAGCATCGGACTCCGGAATGCCTCTGGCTCTCTGCCCCGGTGGGTAGATTTTACCCTCATCCCACTCCATCGAGAGTGAAGGAGAGAGAGAACATTTCTGGGAGGGAGGCTGGTGCTGAGCCTTTGACATGCTGGTGAAATATTGATGAAGTTGCAAAGTGGTGTTTCGCTAATAGCCATCCTTTAGCATTTGCTGACAGGCCATTATAGGGCATTTTTCTCCCTTTCTCATTGGCTGTTTTTTCTCTTTTTCTCCCTCCTTCACCCATTTCCCTTCTGCCTCTTACTTACCAACAAATGTAATTATAAACAACAGCTGTTATCCTCATTTTTGGGGACTGGACAATTTTGGGTCAAAACTAAATCAGCATTATTGTATCCATACAGTGCAGTGTATTACAGTGCAACATTAGGATATAATGCAGCATGATAAAGCTCAATATATGATTCATTAATTACAACTACACAACACAACACAACACAGCAAAGCACAGTCCAACACTATGTGATGTCACACAACACAATTAGGGTTCAACTGGTTTGTGTTTTTAAAAGTGATGTTTTTAGCTAAAGCTGCTGATAGTTGCTATGTTGCACTAATATTCAGTATCTTTATATATGAAAAATACAATACAAAAAACAGAGTGGAGACTAGAGCAAATGTAGTGTTTGAACTGAATGAACAAAGCTTAAAAAGAAGAGCTAGAAAATAAGCCTATGTCAGAGAGGGAAGACTTGGATGTGTCAGTATTTGATATCCAAAAAAAAAAAAAAGGCAGATATTGGCTCCATGTATTTGTAAACCACTAAATCAGCCTTGTCCTAAGCATAGGATCTCACCGCAGAGTCCAGTGTAAAACAATATGTTATAAGCCAATAGAAAACATCACACAGCGTGTCACCAGTATACCCAACATCGCCGGCCCCACTCTGACTAGAAACAATTACTTTATAGGGAAACGAATGTGATTACAAGCTGCCCTGTTAGACTCAACAAGCAATTACAAATCAGTAAATAATAATTACCATGCCAGTGCGGCTGAGATGCTGTCTGCCGTAGAACCAAAGAGCTCCAAAGAGAGAGATACAACCTGTCTACTCAACAGCAGTGTGAGTAAGCACTCAGCCCAGAGAAAGCTTGATTCACCCACGCTGGATCTTTTGCCTGTCTCATCCCTTTGGTATCCCTCGGTGCGGCTTGGTCACCACAAGCATGTTGCCGGCAGTTAACAGACATCGTGTTACGTGATATCCTGGTATCGGAGGTCAAATTTTTGACGCAGTTACCTCTCGCTGCTATTTGGAGCCACCAATGTTGTCTGGAGTAGTTTTAAGCAATCAAAGTGAGCTGTTTACATAAAGTGGATCAATTCACAACCTTTCCTTGGGTCACAGTCACCCACTATATTCTATTTCCTCAAGAAAGACAAGGCAGCCAGTTATGTAGTATCTCTGGATAGACTATGTACAATTTTCAGCTTTCAGTCAAATTTCCACTCGTATAGGATGTTGGGATCATCAGCACTGTACTGATATTAGTCCACTGATATTAGTCCATCACTTGTTGATGAAAGTGCGCTATTTTCTTGTGTAGCCAGAGGAAAAATCAAATCTCCTTGGCCATAAGGATTACAGGGTTAAAGGTGCTGGCTATGTAGGCTCACAACATTGAGGATTACAAAAAACAAGACAAATTAATACGATTTAGCTTAAAGTTTTGCATGCAATCCCAGAGACAGACTGTAGATTGCACGGCTCAGTATCTGCGGGCCCAAGAGCTTCTGGTTGTGCTGCCCACAAGCTGCAGCTTCTGATTTGCATGTGTGTCATATTTAAGACCTTGCAAACTGCAGACAACTTCTGCCTCACCGACAACAAAATAACTGCAGCACTGACTTTCCTTAAATAGAACCCTTACCCCAAAAACATCCCTCATTTGAGCCTAATTGTAAAGACTGCGCTTTAAAAGTTTAATACATGCTGCTGCTATTACAGTCCTTCACACTCCCTGCACGCTCACCCTCCCTTACAACTAAACTGCATCCTTTATTACATTTTGGGGAAATGTATTTTGTCGCTGATTAAAGTTGTTTCTGACCTGTCTTTCTTTCTGTCTTTGATAGCATTTCAGTGTCATGATAGGTGAGGTTTTGACCCCAAAAGCTCTTGGGCAAGGTTAGGGAAAGGTTAGGGTTAGGCTTAGAAGACACTTGGTCAAGGTTATGGTACTGTTGCTTTGCGCTGGACTTGAACTCAGTTTGCCTGCGTTAAAGTCAGTTGTTTGAGTCATCTGGCATCCCACCCACCTCCTCATGCAGACTGCAGACTAAGTGATTACAAACGTTCTTGTGATACTTTACAAATGCAATATGTGACAAAATACATTCCTCTCAAAACTTAATTGAAAAGTTTAGTTGTTTAGTTGTATGAGAACGTCATTTTGAGTTGTAAAGTTGCAAAGCTATTTACTGATCATGAACTAAAATATGCCATGGTGCCAAAATAAATCACACAAGCCAAGGTTCACTTTATTAAGGGTTGTTGGAGCCACTAGACCATTACATCCAGTTTACAGTATCTCTCTTTAAAAGAAAAAGCTTCCATTCCTCTCACCATTTTGACATTTTTTCAGTTTTCTATCTTTCTAATCATCAGAGCATGTTGTTTCCCTATTCCTCACAATCACATCTATGCCACAGATGGCATTACATTAGGTGGCACCTTTGCGAACAACAGCAAGTTCATCTCAGCTTCACCGTTGTTAGAAGAAGCCGCTGTTGGGAGTGAGCTGGTTTTGCAGCTCCAAGCCAGAGGCTGTTATTTGGCGATACCACTGAGAGTTGTTTTAGTCCTTCTCGTCATTAGTTTGGCCACTGAACTGTGAACTGAACTGAACTGTTGTTGTAAAAGGGCTCAGGATATAATTCTGTACTTTTGTGAACAGAGTCTTAACTATGATGACTTAGGTCACCGAGGAGATTTAGATGTTAAGAGGTCATGGAAATATCTGGCTTACTTGATTACAGCACAAGGGTGTGAGCCAGTGGTCGTCCAATACACTGCACAGAATGGAACAGAAGAGAATAGACTGGTGTATGCTCGGATTAGCTTCAGCCCCCAGGACCTTTAATTGTTCCAACAAGTAGGCAAAGAAAAGGAATGAAAACATTTTTAAAAGCCACCATGCACAATCAGTGGATTTTGATGAATTTGGTGGGAAATTTTGTGAACCATTCTAGTTAAGATAACTTTTTCTCTACTTTTATTCCCGTATTGTCTGATTTTGTATTATTCTCCAGTTCACATCCTTGCAGTACTGCCTCATTGAGGGTAGTATAGCTGAAATCCATAGTTTACAAACAATTATGCTTTTACCATAGAATAGTACTTTAATAGGTAATAATTTGAGTAATATGGTTAATGTTCAAATAATGAGCATGAATAAGAGTTACGGAGTAAAAAAGTACTCTTTCTGTTTGATTGGAGTTACAACTCGAAGGCAACTTGCATGGCTTTGATTGACATCAGAGTTACTTGAAAAGATAAGATGACTAAGAACAACATATGGACTACATCACCATAGGCTCAGAAGTGTCAAAGGTCACTTTAGTCTAGGCAATGGCATGCCGCCATCTGGAAACGGGCTGCAGCTCTGACAGACACTCAGCACTCAAACATAAATGTTAAGCTGAGAGGAAAAGCTTCACATCAGTACTGACTGACATTGTGGGAGACTATTTGTTTTTGACTTCAGTTGACGATGGCATGTCCTTTTTTGTATATTCCTGTCAGAAGGAAGGAATTTAACACTCATTCTGACTTATGGCTTTGAAGTCAAAAGGCTGAGCGATAAGAAGTCGCACAGGTCCTTCTAAGGAGATTGTTTAAAGAGCAAAGAGAGTGGTTGCTCACATGCATTGTACAAGGCTTACTCTGGAGAGGCCAGGGTTTGAATGGGATAATAAGAGGAGAGGGCCAATCTAATGTGAGCTTTTAAGTTGAAGGTGATTGGCTGAGAGAAATGCAAGTCAAAAAGCCAGAAAGGCGGAGGTTTCAGGTTAAGAAACCAAACTCGGCTCAGATTTGAAATTCTGACACAAACAATTATTATTAAATGAAGAAAGAGGGGAAAAAAAACTTTGGGCTAGCCTGTAATGATAATTCATTTTGAAGTGTGGGGTGGTGTGTGCGTGTGTGTGTGTGCCTGTGTGTTTTATGTATAATGACAGGACTTGTCCACATGCTTCATCGCTACTAAGATACATTCAAATCGCATGCTATCAAGGTGCACACCACACTGGGTGTCAGATCCACATCCACAGTGTAAACACATACAGATACACACACACACACACACATGTCCTTTATATACACACACTTGTATTTGCACCCACGTACACATCCTACACACACTTCACCATCAATCAGCGGTGATCCTCATCCAATTTCCATCCCTCCATCTCCCCTCTCTCCCCCCTCCCTCTATCTCAGCGTGGTGGCGTGAGACGCTGAAATCTGTGTGTTGTGTTGCCATGTGCCGCCAAACTGATGTCATGTTCTATTCTGCGAGGCCACACGGTGTTCACTTTTGCTTGTCGTGGAGAGGGGGAGGCAGAGGAGGCGGCGGGGAGAGAATCAGAGTCTGAAGAGCGTGAGGAGGAGGAGGGAACGGTGATGAGGTGGAGGTGGAGGTGGAGAAGGACCGGCAGCATGATGAGAAAGACAAGGATTTGGAGGAGGAGGAGGAGAGGAGGAAACGCCGCACAAGACGTCTCTATCTAGGTCATCTATGTCTTCATCCTCACTCCGCTCCTCCTCCACTCCTCCTGCCACCCCTCCCTTCCTCTTCTCTCTCCTCCGTCTCCCTCATGTCTTCCGTCCG
>OMLB01063613.1:27066-45352 GCA_900302555.1 Myripristis jacobus | reverse complement strand
TGAATAGCTGCTGCAGAGGTGTAGTGAGGTGAGCTCAGATGCAAGCCTTGGCTTTGATGTGGTTCATTTCAGGCTTTGTGGAACTCAGACGCTCAGCTTCTATCAGCTTTTAACACCAAGCAAATGGAGGCTTTGGGCACATTTTAGGGTACTCATGGATTTTAATAATATGATTCATCACTTTTAGATCTGCATAAAGACATATTCAAAGCAAATGATGCCGTCCCTGCTTTTCCTTTTGATAAACTAGTTTTTGGTAGGTGAGATAATCCTATTCAGTGGTGTCTTTTTTCATGAGAGAAAGTGATGCCTTGTGAAAGCGTGCTCGTGGAGAGTAATAGCCTTGCCTTCAGCATGCAGATATTACATTGTGTCAGTCTGGCCATTGAGCCTTTGTTTCATGTAAGTGCCTGAGTCATAGCACCTGAGACACAGACCCAAATGACTGTGTCCACACTGACTCAGAAAATTTCATCTCACATCTCCATTGTACCCTCTCACTTCATGGATTATTAACTGCTCATCTCCATTGTTCCCACTCATTTGATGTTTCATTAACTGCTTATTTTTTATTATAAACTATTCCTTAGAAGGGCAGGTGCAACAATGTCTCCATCATTTCTGGTCTCACAAAATTTCTACATCTTTGCTGCTTCTACATGTTTCCAGACATATTGTTTCATGAAGACACTTTGTTGTTTGAGCACTTTTCCCTTTGTGGGTTATTAAGCTGTTCAACTAGATACAACACAGCTCACCAAAGGTCACACATGTGAGAAATGTGAAATAATTCGTACATAAAGTGTCGGTGCACTCACCAGACCTGGCTCTCCCTTTTGTCCCTGGTCACCCTGCAGGTGTTACAAAAAATATACTAAAGCTGGTATAATTATATAGCATTTTGAAGACATAAATAGAGCAGGACATTTTTCTGTAACTGTAGGACACATGGAAAAGGAAACAGCATTAATGCATGAGTTGAAATGCATGTAGATGTTTCTCTAACCTTGGCTCCTGGCTTCCCGGGTAGTCCATCCAGTCCATCTCTCCCCGTCCCAGACACTCCCTGCAAAGCGGCATCAACACATTTTTTAAACTAATTCATTTAGATGTCAAAGCCAAAGTCAAAGTCAGCTTCATTGTCAATTCTACAGTATGTACAGGACATACAGAGGATCGAAATTGCGTTTCTCTCAAACCCTCGGTGCAGACAATAAACATTTAAGACATGAATAAATGTTATCTACAAAAAAAAAGTATATAAATAGGGGCATGTAAACAACTAAACTAAAAAGAAAGTTATACATTAAAAAGTAGAAAGTAACAGTAGCAGCGACACAAATTCAAAAATCCAAACAGTGCAATATGAGTAACAGTAGTGCAAGTTTGAATTTGAATTGAGAAAGCTTATAGACTGGATAGATAGATTTCAAGAGCTAAACCACACTGGCATATACAGTACCACAACACAAAGTAAATGCAATGTAGGTGATGTCCATACAGTACCAGAGATGAACCCGGTGGTCCGGGTTTGCCTTCAGGACCCTGTGGACAGACAAATAAAAATATTTGATATCTGTACCATCCTTTTTTGTTGTTGTTTTTGTTGTGTTCATTCTTTTGTGTGTATGCACTGCTATCTATGGTAGTCATTATCAGTTTGCTATTGAATTTGCAGCACACAATAATGTGTTGACGCTATTCAGTGGAACAAAAGATGTGATGCTCACTCTTGGCCCAGGCAGACCTGTTTCTCCTCTCAGACCAGGCTCACCAGGTTCCCCTGGCTCACCCTGAGAACATAACAGGGCAGAGCAGGACAGGACAGGACAGGACAGGGCAGGGCAGGGAAGGACAGGACAGGACAGGACACAGCAGGACAAAACAGAGCAGGACACAACAGGACAGGGCAAGGCAGGGCAGGGCAGGGCAGGGCAGAAGAGAAGAGAAGAGAAGAGAAGAGAAGAGAAGAGAAGAGAAGAGAAGAAGACAAAACCATTTAATGTTGAATAAAATCAATATATGTCTCTAACATGGCTACATGCGATTCTTCAGTAAATTTACCTTGATCACTCTGGTCAATACATTGTTGTCTGAAGCAAACTGATGGGATGAAATCAAAGAGTTAACTTACAAATGTCAGCTGAAAGACAGACATCATTTTCATAAAGTCTTATGGCACATTTGTCTTTATTTAGTGAATAGCTATCTACTATGGCATTAAAAGTTTATTTACGTGTGCTCCTCCCGGTGGCCCCGGTTTTCCCTTCGGAATGGCAGCAGCAGGATTGAAACAAAACAACAAGAAGACACAGTTAGAGGGACTTGACGCCTCACAATGCTAAACTCACCATATTTGCAAGACAGAGGAAAATTTCAGACGCACTGAAGGGTGTCATACATAAAAAAAAAAAAAAGCCAAACTTAATTACTGAGCATATCAAAAAAGAAATCAAGGAATCACAAGAGGATAGCGGGTTGCAGAGATGTGAGATGTAGAGTCTGACAGAGGAACAATCAGAAGGCAGCCAACCAGGAGAAACAATAAGACATGCTCATCGACTGAGCACACATAAATATAAACACACCGGCTCTCCTTTTTCTCCTTTCTTGCCATCTGTCCCCTGAGAGGAAAATTGAAATCTCATGTTATCTTGACGCAAAACAATTCAAGTTTATATATTCTGCTGAATGATGGGGACATTCCAAGAACAAAACAGATTGATTCCCAACACATACTTTATTAACAGTGATGTTTTTGTCAATAAAGAACTATACTAGAACTTACAGACAAGCCAATCTTCCCAGTATCCCCCTTCTCTCCTGGGTCCCCTGGTCGTCCTGGCAATCCCAGTGGACCCTTGTCAACATTACAGGAAGTATAGAATTAGAATGACTTGAACATGTACTGCAGCCTTACACTGCTTTTTAGATGAAGGAAGAGTCTATGTCCCTGAACAAAGCAATACTTTACCCTAATTCCTCTTTCACCAGGCTCTCCAGATGGACCTTGCTCACCCTGTAAAAGACAGAATGAATAAACAAATACATTAGTAAACAAGCAAAGACAGTGTTTAACGTTGAACATAACTACTGGTTAAAATGGCTGCTGGGACATTTAGCTTCCCAATCAATACAAATACAGAACCAGATCCTAATCACACTCACATATTCAGGCTACAATGACTAAACCCAGAATAATCCAGACCAATAAACCAACAAACAATCAAACAAACAAAAAACGAAAAGCACCTAACCTTAGGTCCTTGGTCTCCTTTAGCTCCAGGTTCACCCTGCATAGAAGCAAAAGAGTAGCTATCACCAACACTGCATCTTGTAAAGTATCGAGTCATCTATATGCATACATATTTGAGAATAAAATGAAAACTTGGAAATTTCACATCAAGAGGTTAAAAGAAAGAATAGAAAATCAAACACTGAGGAACAACAAAGACTTGACATGTTTCTAAGTTCATTACTTGTGTCATCTGTGTAATATGTTTTGATACTTTGATACAATCTTTCTGTCCTGTATGGAAAGTGAAGTAACACTGTATCAACTGCAAATGTCCTGTATCACTGCAGTAACAACCATGTAGAATTTACTTACATCTTTACCTCTTAATCCTGGAGCTCCAGGATTGCCAGGTAAGCCGACATTCCCTGCATCCCCTTTAGAGCCGTCCTGCCCCTGGACGAATGAATGACTGGATTTAGTTACATTAACAACCTGAGTAAACATCAAAAGCTCTTCACATAATTGATTTTGAGGGTTTTTGTGGGTGCAGTGAAAGTGTAGGTGAATTGCCTCAAACAATCAAAATAAGAAAAAACCTCTGATAAATGACATAGGCAAAATCATCTGCTATGATTTACCTTTGGTCCAGGTTTTCCAGACAAACCAACATTTCCCTGAGAAGGATAAAAAAAACAACATTTATGTTCTTGCCTCAGAGTCATGGCAACACTACAAGGTTAAAGTGCAAGCTTGTTCACGTTTCTAGTGACTCACCCTCTCACCGTTCTCTCCTTTTGGTCCCTGTTGTCCTGGGATCCCAAACCCAGGACTGCCCTGCACACATCAGAACAAAAAAACAAAACATCCTGCAACCATCTCTTTGTTTTAGACAATATTATTCTGCAGTGACATCTCGCAAACTGAAAATGACAAAATATATGACACAATTGTCATCATTAACCTTTTCTCCTTTGTCTCCTTGTTGTCCTTTCATTCCCTGGGGCCCAGCAGGACCGACTGGCCCGATATCACCCTGACAGACAAAATGAATGCACACACACACACACACACACACAAAGATACACGTGCACATATACACACATATACACACATAAACACACGTGCACATTTACACACCGTACCACACACTCAAATCAATCAAAATGATTGTTCATCAGGCAAAATAACTGTAGCAGTGTCAAAACACAATTCTCCACACTTTTAATGGCACCCTGTGGACTGAAATTAAAGAGGTCCCATTCAGAGGACTCTGGAGCATTCAGTCCCACTGCAGAAGTTAATAAGGGAAAATCTTAATTGTGTTTGATAAGCAGACCCAGAGGATTGCCTGAGAGTGCAAGAATACCCCAAACAATTAATTAACAATGCTTCAGCAATAGAAACATAAAGAGAAATCACTTCCCAGTGGACTGGCTTTTTAAACCCATTGACGATAAATGTTAACAACGTACTTTCGTACACGCACACACGAGTTTGTGAGCAAATTCAATAAGCAGATGGCAGCAGTCTGAAGGTTATTAAAGCCAAATTGTGACTGCATTGTCACCTGTTTTGGAATTAACTGGGAAAATGTAGTTAGGAAAATGCAGAGGGGGGTGTTACTCACTCCCCTCTCTCAACAGCTACCATTTGTTTGCCCTTGAGCAACGCAATTAAGGTTCAATTTCTCCACAGAGAGTGAGAGAAGCTCAGTGATCAAACAGAGGAATGATGTGCCAGATTAGAGGCTGATTGGAGTTTTAGTTATATAAACATTTCTTGGCAACAGAGCTGCTCTGGAGGCGGAAGCAATCTCACTCGTTGTGTAGAAACTCAATGGAAAGACCCTGAAGAAACCAATTTTTTCAGAATGAAAAGATTGCTAACCGAGCACACGCACACGCACGCACACACACACACACACACACACACATGGTAATTGCTTTGCTTCCTTCATCAATTCATGACCACATGACTATGGCCTTCATGATTTTGGAAGGTAAGAAAGTTTACTTACTTAAACAGCTACTGGCCAGTAAAACTAGTCTGAACTCTCTCAGCTAATTTAGATAATTTAGTGCAGCTGGATTGCATTTTTTTCAGGTGCTGCAAGAATTCCCTAGATTTTAATCAATAATTTAATAATTTCCTTTTATCATGGCTCCGCCCACTGAGATTGAACTCAAACAGTAGACAGCACAACTAGGCTACACTGCTTCCTGTAGCTTTGGGGGCAGAGTTACACATCTGGGAGGAGGGATATGCATAACCTCGCCCCACAATCATTTCATTTCTATTGGCTCTCTATTTGGATGTCATGCAAAATGCCAATCTGATGCATACAAAATAATGAAAAATGACAACTTCTTCCTTCATCCTTTGACAAATGACGACTGTGAAGCGGGCTCATGCATTCTGGCAGAGCAAAACAATTCCCTGGATACATAATGGTTAAACAATAAAGTTGACTTTAGTGACTTACCCTGGTACCCTTCTTTCCAGTTGGCCCAATAATCTGTTGTGAAGGGGGGAAAAAGGATGAATTGTGTGCTATAAAACTGCTGTACAGTGCTGCCGTGTGTAGCATTATATAAGTGGAATGTCTACTAGGTGAAATAATCTTTTGCTTTTCTTACACCCTTGGCAGGATCTCCTGGCACTCCTCTTGGACCGACATCTCCTTTTTGTCCATCTGGCCCAGTCAACCCCTAAAACATTAATGGTAACACTGACAGATTCAAGTGATACTGATTTTGAAAATGTTAGTAAAAATACACCTTGACTATTATTCCTGACTGTCTGCCTCTCCTGCACATTGCTGTTGATTGTGTTTTATTGTTTGATCAGTATATTTTGTGTTTAAATGCTTATTTTTCGCTAAAGCTAAAAAGCATCAATTCCGTGTTTCTCCTGTGAACTGACACTTTATTTGTACAACTTCAGCTCTGGTGTTTGAATTGGAAAATAAAAATGAGAAAAGATTCACACTGGATGACAAAAGACAGGAAGATTGTCCTCATGAGGGCATTTGCACAAGACAATCTGCTCATATTCATTGTGCCGCCTCAAATTAAAAATTAGCGATGCAAGACAAAATGGCCAGCACATTTGCAAAAGATACCCACTGAGGTTTGACAATGTGGCTCATGATGACATGCAGTCATAATCATCCCTGATAGATAGAACATAATCTCAAAAACCTAGAACAAAAATGCCTTTCTCTTTTGTTCACTTATCAGTGTGAGCATCTGTAGGGAGAGATGAAACAATAGCCATCAAATTGCATACCAATATCTTCCATCTGCATCGTGCTGTATTGTGACCAAAATGAATCAGGAAGTGGACTTTTAATAGGCCGAGGTGAGTCAGTGGCAGCTTGGGTAAAAATCTATGGACTGAAATGTGGTGTGGGTGGAAAAAATAAAATCTGTCTGCGGTGGAGTCAGTAAATTTGATTTTACTGCGCATGCATGTGCACACACACACACACTTTGGAGCTTTGGAAGACAAGAGCGGCTAAATGAAGGGAATTCTGAACTCAAATGTATTCTAATGATCCGGGAGACTTCTAAAACAGTCTAATGGCCATGAAATTCATATTCACTGTCCATTAAAAACTGACTTAATATCAGCATCTGCATCGTTGGAGACTATTAAACGGTTTAAAGTGGTTTGTAGTTGCACAGGTTCCTACAGCATGCATTTGCAAATATTACTGAATGCAATATGGGGTTGAGTTACATCATAGATCAAGTGACAAAAATCTTTAGCTCTCATTATAGTGCATGTAACCTTGACTGGTGAAAAGGAAACCAAGACACTCAGCGGTACTCACTGTGGGTCCTAGTGGTCCTATTGGTCCTATCTCTCCTCGGTCACCCTACAAAACACAAAAAAGTGGTTGCTAGTGGAAACCTTAAATTTCTCTTCCAGCTGATTCGTGTGCACTCCCGATTCATATCTTTAAAGAATTTCATGTTTATCTTTTGCATATTTACTGTATTTCTTAGTAAAACACTTTTTTCCACTGGTGTTTGGCATCACTATCAAGGGAATTCACCACAACACACACATAGACACACTCCTGGCACCAATTTGACTTCCTTACAACTGAATTAAACTGATTAATTCACATCATAATATTAATTGTACAGTGACTATTTTCATCTTAACCAAGGCAAGAGAATCAAAACGAGTGTGTGCAATGAGCTCACCTTATCTCCCTGCTCCCCTTTCAACCCCTTCTTTCCCTGCAGGTGAAAATAAAACACTGGCACTGAGTTCTTTCATCACTGACACTTATGCACAATCAGGAGTGAACCAGGTATGAAATCATATGCATTTGACTGAGGGTGAAATATACAGGATTTTGCCTCCAGCTGTTGAAATGGAAATAATAATCTATACCCGAGGTCCGATGATTCCTTGGATGCCCTGATCTCCAGTTTCGCCCTTGAAAAATAAGTCAAATAAAAACAGAATTTTATAAATAGATGTTAGGTTTTTCGGTTATTGGTCACATTCAAAGAAGAGTATTGACATTCAAAGGTATTTTTTGATGGGTACCTTGGGGCCAACTGGTCCCGATAAGCCCATATTTCCCTGCAAAAATAGGAAAAAAAATCAAACAAAAAAGAATTTGTGTTAAAGCCTCCAAAACTACAAGCAGGTCTTACATCTTGTATTATCCTTTTTACCTCCTGATCATCTTGGACAGTTTAATTGAGAAACAGAGCCTAGCATGTGATGTTGTCCTTCATTCTCTCAGCCTTTATTTATCCATGAAAATCATTAAGGCTCCCCTATTTTACAATGACATCGAGACAACTTTCAAAGCAAGAATCAGTTAAGACGATCATAAACAATTACAAACTGAAACAAAGTGATTTGAAATCAAGGTTTTAAACCGGCCGGTGGACAGAAGAGTCTCAATTTTCAGGGAATGCTGAAGGTCATTCCATATATTTAGGGCACAAAAAGTAAAAGTAAAGCAACAGCAAATGCTCCATGGGCTGGTTGCTCAGACATAATTTCTAATACTAAACTAAGATTTTGCCTATGTCAACCCTACACCCTAAGTCTACAAATTCTCTTTCACTGTCAGCAGAGCAGTTCCAAAAAGTCTCTCTTGGGGTCCTTGTTCTCTGGAGTGAAGCTTTCATTTAGTTACTTTCACAAATATGAACTCTGTGAGCTCTACATTCAGACAGAAATAGCATCATCAAAGTCCCATGTGGTAAATTTTCCCTTCCACATTCATTTTGATGTACCTTCTCTCCTGGCTCTCCACGGGGACCTTGGATGCCTTGTATACCAATTCCTTCTTGACCCTGAGAAAACACATCAGCCATCCGGGCAATTAAACAGTCTCACATTCACATAATCATATTCAGAGTACTGGACAAGGACAATAGCTTTCCAGGAATAAAAGGCAATTTTACCTTCTCTCCCTTCTGACCTGGCAATCCTGGCACCCCATCAATACCAATGGGACCTGGTAAGCCTGCAATACCCTGGTGTGTATGCATCAGAGTGTGTTTGAGTGTGTGAAAGAGAGAGAGAGAGACAGTTAAAATTAGATCAGTACACTTTTACATAACGACTGCAAAGCTGTGACACTATTTACCCCCAACACTTTGTTTGTCTGTTGTGTTTCTCAACATCATTTGACTTTCTTTACAACCATAAACTACGCACTTACATCTGTCCCATGGTCCCCTTTGTCTCCTTTCAGCCCCGTCTTCCCGCGCAAACCCTTTCAAAAATAACAGATATATTTTCAAATTAAAAAAAAGCAACAATGCATGTTTTACAAACAGAAAATAATCCTAAATGTCTGTAAATGCAGGATTAATTTGAAATGTCTGGCCCCATGCCAGTGGATAAAAGCAATCAAATTATTTGATCTGCCGCAACTGCAGCTTCAACAGGCTAATCACCAGATACTTACTTTAGCCCCAGGTTGCCCGACGTCTCCCTGCAAAGTCAAAAGATAAAACAGTACAAACCCCTCCATTAATCTAGGTTAAGTGCTATCCAAAGATGTTTAAATATATCTTTGACACATCTCACACTGAATGGGTTAGCTTGATGTAATATTATGAAAAATTATAAGATAACACTGGTACTATGATACAGTGAAACAGGCATTACAGTACTGTACAATATGTTACAATGTCATATGGAGATAAGTGCCAAAAATGTTAGCAATAACTTTAACACTACACATTACATTAAAGGTAGGATTTCACTATGCTTTTACAGTAGTCACCAATGCGCAGAAGATCTTACAGCTTTTGCTTTAATGATTAGTTTCAATTTTGAATCAGAACATGTTACCTTGACAGAGATTCCTGGAGGCCCTAGTGGTCCTGGCTGACCAGGCAGCCCTGGAGCTCCAGAGACCCCTGGCACACCAGGTGGTCCTTGGGGACCCTGAAACATAGTGATTAATACTTAAATTATCCAAACGTTACATGTTGAAGACAGTCCTGAAATGGCTTTGAAGACTCACTGAAGATCCTGGCTCTCCTTTTCGTCCAGGGATGTAACCTGCTTCTGCACCTCCTATAACATATCCAGGTTCTCCCTTTGTGAAAGAGACAAGAGGTCAAACATTTAGCATAAACCAAGATATGCCATGTGTATTAACACATTTCCATCTCGTTGTTGAGCATTGTAACCCTTTAATCCTTTTCCAGAGAGTAGGCAGTTCTGCTGGGACAAGGGCAGTGACTACTTTGAGAAACTCAAAGGTCGGCGCCTTAGAACAGGTTGTTGTAAAAAACATAAATAAATAAATAATAATAATAATAATTGCATGGTATTTCAATACAATGACTTACTCTCTCTCCTCTCTGTCCTTTTGGACCAGTGAGTCCAGGAAGGCCCTGCCATTAAAGTACAGGCATGAAAAATGATTATAATATTAATTACTATACATTATCATAGAAACACACATCTTTGTAAATCTGATAAATGTGGAGGACATGAAAAAGTTTGGTGGTTATTATAAATTCCATCCACAGGAAGGGGTTATTGTATTAAATTAATAGCTAAATAATAGTAACTTCTTTTAGCTCTTATTTAGTTTGACCCTCGCCTTAATTTTTCACTGCATTTTGATCTTTGACAATGCAAAAAGGTACATTTTTTCAAGATTTGTTTTTGGCATCATAGGATTTATGTGAACTTGACAGATGACAGAGCCAAGACATACTGAGAAAGAAAAACACAGGTCCTGGGTTGGTTTTCAAACCCAGGCCAATGCAGTTACATTTAATGGTTTGCACCCAAACAAACTGAACCACCAGGATGCACCGTAACACGTTTTTTTACATAAATATTTTTGATATTTCTTTTCTGTTCTGTTCTTACCACTGTTCTTACCACCTTTTCTGCTCTGATCTTACCATTTCACCTGGAACACCTGGAGGACCCTGAAAAATATAGCTGTTGTTATTTTCATACTCCGAGCAAAATCAAATGAACCCTAACCAGGTCAGCTTTTCTTTTTTTTTTTTTACCCGTTGGCCTGCAGAACCTGGGGGTCCAGTTCTCCCTGGTCGCCCAGGCAACCCAGGAATACCATCTGTTCCTGGAGGTCCCTGCCAAACGAATAAGATGAAGAAAATGTGCCAGAAAATAAAATAACAATAGAAAGCAAACCAAATATTAAAGGTATAAATCACAGTAAACAGATTGTATGTCATCCCCTGTTTTCATCCTCTTGTCAAATCCATGGCAAAGTTATAATATTTCTGTCATATGTTCTTCCATCTGTACCAGCTAACAATGCACACTTGGACATCTGCTCCATAAATCTGATGGCGTGAAGAGCCAGTGTTTCATATTTAAATGCAAAGCATATGAGCAATAAATTTGTAGATCTGTAAGCTGCCAACATCTGCTCACCTGTAAATCTGTATAGTATAGAGATATTACTTTTAAGCCTCCATCTTCCTCCAGAGGTGCTATTTTTTGTGGTATTTTGAGTACAATATAATCTTGCTTTTGTATTTATTGTTATGCCACCTTTAATATATTCTGTATTATCATTCATTTTGCTGTTATTTTCTGTAAAATTATCAAAAAGTCTTTTTGGCTACAAAGACGCCGTGTCCTTTCAGGAATCATAAAAGTTTCATCAAACCTAACCGAACAGCAGTCTCACTTTCATGGTTTGGTGACTTTCATATTTCACATCATCATCAATGGGTCTCTTATGGAATTAAAATAGAAACCGAAATACACCCCAGACAACAACAAGTGACACATTAAAACCTTGTTTATCAAATTCTCAGCCCTCCAAACTAATTAGTCTACTGAATGGACATTAATGAGCAAAAAGTGTAGAACTATGAAATATATTAAACTCAACTCTTCCCACAGTAATACTGCTCATCCATGACCAAAAACAGTTGCAGAACACAGTGTGTGTGCGTGTGTGTATGTGTGTGTGTGTGTGTGTGTGTCTGTGTGCACTGTCTCCTACCTTTTCTCCCTTTTCTCCTTTAGAAGGGCTGAAAGGATTATACTCTCCAGAGCTTTGCTTAAACCTCTGAACACACACAAAGAGCACCACTGGTTATTAAAAAAAAAAAAAAAAAAAACTTTAAAGGCGAAATACTCATTTGCTAACTGACATCACACTTTTTTCAGTCCAAGTTTTATACTGAACAAGTCAAAAAGTTCAGTATTCTGCGTTTCATTAAGGAAACTTATCAGAATTAAATAAATTTATTGAACATACCAGCCCTCCAGAACCAAAACCAAAACCATCTCCCTAGAGAGAGGGAATGAGAGAAAGAGAGCGTGTGTGAGTCAGCAAAACAGATTATACTATGTCTGCATGAATCTCTAAATCAATTTAATCTTTAATCTTTAATTTGACTCACCTTTTCACCTTTTTGGCCCTGAAAGGAAAAAGCACATGACAAATGATTAGCAAAGACAAAAACCCATTAATCAAATCAAACATTAATCAATGTTTGAGAGGTCTGGATAAATGCCAGCACATATCAGTAAAGTTGAAACCTGTCTGAAAAAATAAATAAATAAATAAATAAAATAAAATAAAATAAAACAGACATGGTGCAATGATGATGATCACAACATAAACATGTCTATGTATACTGTCTGCAGAAATGCAGAATCTGGGGGGATCTGTACCCCATCAGACCTTTTAGCTACAATGTGTCCATAATGATAATATGATAATGACGGTGAGGAGGAGGAAGAGGAGGAGCTATCAATAGGAATGAGTAAAAATGTTTCTGAAGAAAGCACAAACCTTAACACATTCAGAGGGGCAGGGACCCTGGGGCTTAAGCAGCTCCTCCGGGTCTTCAGTAGGGGTGTCCAACTGAGCCGACTAAGAAAACAGAATGCATTACGTGCAGGTCACTTACATACAAAACTCTAATATAAAAACATATAACATGCAAATAATATCGATTTTGCAACAAAAATTTATTCTGCAATTCTTACATGAACAGTTCACCCAAAAGTGACCCTTTTGGCATTATCTACTCACCATCATGCCAGCTCAAACACAGGTAAAGCGTCTTTGTCTTTACAACACACAGGGAGGAACTCTCATCAAACAGAACGTGGATAGGTGAGTCTTAAATGCATGTGAGCGTCAAGTGTTTTCCTATCAAAGGCATTAAATAGCTCTAAAAATACCACCCACTGACTTCAGTTGTTTTGGAGAAGGCTGCTCGCTACCTGTGTGTTGCATCTGTGTTTCAACTGGCATGGGGGTGAGAGGATAATGACAAAATATTCATTTAGCTGAGGAAAAATGTTTGAAACTTCACCGAATAAGAAACAAAATAATCAAACTCTCCAACAAGACTCAGCATGTTTCAAGAAAGACCAAACTATCTCGCCCCCTCCTTTTTATTTTTTGTTTTTGTTTATTTCCCCCCACCTCATCATGTTGTTTGAACTCGGAAAGGAGCGCCTCACTACAGATGCTATTGATGAACTCTCTCTCTATAGACGGGAAATCATCAAAGGTCTGAGAGTAGAAGATGTTCTTGTAGCTGGTTGGAGAAGCAATCTTCCTCAGCTCCTCAAGGTCTGCATTAGCAACTCCAACGGCCAGGACACTGACACCTTAAAGAAAAGAGAGATATGACAATTAAGACAAGACAATAAGACATTTCCAGATTAATGTTGTTGGTATTTGGAATATCACATCATATTGATCACAAATTTATGATGACAATAGAACGTGTAAAATCTCTTCCAAATTCATATGGCTAAAACGGGCCTTTTTCAAAACTGTTGTGGAGTCTATAGGACCCTGACCCAGAGCGTGTGCGATCCTGGAAGGTGGCACCACATCATCCTGCGCCCTTCCATCTGTGATCAGAACCAAAACATGAGCCACATCCTGCCTCATGCCCAGAGACTCCTGGAACACCTCCTTCAGCACGTAGCTGATGCCTTTTCCTAGGGGTAAATAACAGTATTGTCAGCAAACAAGATGACTTTTCACAAAGTGTACCATTTAAGATGGTACAGCAGGTTAGTTTGCCCTGCTTGCCCACACACTCTCTACATGGGGATGAGTGTGGAGGGTGTGTGTAGTTGTCAGTCACCTGTTTTTGTGTTGCCCCCTCCGTAGCGTAGCCCTCTGAGTGCCCTGAGCACAGAGTTTCTGTCCTTGTAGTCAATTAAACGGAACTGGACTCGAGGATCATCACTGTAGTGAACAACAGCTATCTGAGGGAGGAGAGATGGGAGTAAATGTAGATTGTCATAAAAATACAATAATCTAGGTAATTCTTTGCATAGATATGGAGAGATCAGTGTCAGTGTCGACTGTGTTTGAATTAAAGAAATTTTAACTTCTTGTGATTATGTTGAATCCTGAAGTTAATTTGTATGGTATAATTTGAAATTGAAATCCACAAACCTGAATGTGATTATGATTGAATTTTACCTTTAGCTTGACTCTAAATTTGATATTCCCAGTTCAAATTAAATTTTCTTGATTCAGGTTCAGTTCTGTGAGGCACACATCTCGATGTAGAGGATTTTTACCTCCTAAGCACCAACAGTGGGTTAACGCTTTACTTAGCCAGCCACAAACCACGTGTGCCTTGTTCAATAATCAAGTCCCATTCTCCCCATGTCTTTTAATTAATTTAGAGAACAAATCCATTTTTTTTTTTTTAATTAGTTCAATACGAACATGGCAAATTCCGACATCTGCAATTCAAATGCAAACTGGTTGGCACTAATTTCTTTCCACTGATGTGGATTTCTCCTGCCATATTATCACAAGCATACGTACAGGAGCAGACAAAGGCAGCTTCGTGTTGACCTTCTCACCTGAGTCCCCTTGGGACCAATGACAGGGAAGTAAGTGGCCACCCGGAATATGAAGTCTTTCATCTTGACAAAGTTATTAGCGCCGATGCTCGAGGACTCATCCACCAAGAAAACTATGTCTGCTTTCATCTTACCACACACTGACCAAACACACACACACACACACACACACACACACACACACACACACACACACACACACATCTTTAAGTATACACATTCACCACTTACAAAAGAAAGACAACATAACAGGCAATGCTATTTTCTTGCACCGTATCCACATAGTAATTATGCAGCTTAAGCAGCATTAATCACACAAAGTGAACGAGATAGTGAGGAGCTACTCATTCACTTTCTATAGTATTAACGGACTGTACAGGTTGTCTCTCTAACATTAATACTGTAGGAAGTCATCTCTCTAAAATACCTGGTCTTGGTGGGGCAGTGGTCTCTGTGCTGGACGTAGACAGTCTTCTGGTTGAAGTGGTTAATCGGACGGTGGTGGCTGGTGTCGTGTTGGGTCCAGTGACACTTGGTTTCTTGGTGGTGACAGTTTTGGTGGGGGGCTTAACCATGGGGTTCTGGGTGGTCTGTGAGGCGGTGGTAATGTGAGAGGGGTGGGGGGCCACTGTGACAGACTGGACTGGCACCAACAGAGGACCTTTTGCCACTGAGACACACAAAGCCATAATATAGCTGATTAAAAACAAGCTTTTGTTTTGAATATACATTTAGAAAGCTGAGTAAACTCATATTAGAAGAAATTAGATGAGTTTTCACTGTAAAATCCCCTGAGGGGAAATAATGCATATTATGGCTCTTAAATGGCTCTTTTTTCATTTTAGGTCTCTTTAAGAGTAAATTGCATTCACTCTACTAGCTGTATCAATTGGTATTTGTCAATCATTACTAAATTGTTGGTATTACTCTATGATTAAATAGCAGACTGTTGCAAGCAGAGGTTTATGGAGAGAGGTTTATTGCAGAGCTGATTAAACCACTTAAGCGCTGTCTTACCTATCCTTTGATAGACTGTGCTTATGGGTCCCTCCACTTCTCCATACAAGGGTCTGATGGTAAAAATATAGGTTCTACCATACAGCAGATCACTGATCTTATAGGAGGAGAAACCTGGGCCCAGAATCTCATTTTTAGAGTCCAACTCTGAAAGGAGATATAAGAGAGAAGATCTTATTATGTAGCACTACAGAATAAATATTTCCATTGTTTGATTAAACTATTCAGAGTTAGTATTGTTAATTTGACAGCTTGTTGGATTTAAGTGACACTGCTTATGGAATGAACTTAATAAGTTTTGAGGACTACTGAATAGAGAGACATGCCTTCTTTCTGAAATACATTTTTGGATGATAAAGAGATATGGTGGTATTTAAAGAATCTGAGGAGAGAGGAGAGAGAGCAGTGATTCTGGGCTCATACTCTGAAAATTGTGGTCTGAGCACAACCTCATACAGATTTGTAAACATGAAGTGTGATATCATGGATAAATCAAAGATGTTCCTGTGTCAAGTTAGGGCTCATTAGGTGACAAACTACCAAGGGAAATTTGGAAATTTATTACAAGACGCCACAAGTGAAATAAAGGAGATGCATCAGTGTAAGGCACAGTGAACAAAGTTAAAAATAGGAGCCAAATTCCTGTACCCATCCAGCCTTTAGTATATCCATCATATCAGCATTTCACTAAAATTCCAACCATTTTCCCCCTGAAGAAAATGTGTGCTTGTTACAACCCACACTGCTGAATCCTGGCTATGACGGTTTCTTTCAGTCTTCCCCCTTCCAACAAAGGGGTGCTTATCCTAAGACCCAATTCACACTGCAATAACATGTGTCATGCAACAAATCCCCCACAACACCTAGGGGATCCCACAACAAATTACTACTTTTACTGTCACACTTGGAACATAATTAAATAAATATTGATTTCTCGAACAAACACCTCCCGCAAGCAAATTGGTGCTTATGTCAGGTCCCAATACACACTGCAATAAGACATGTCTTGTAAAGTACATGAATTAAATTCTAAAGGCTGAAAAGTTGATTTAGGCATGGAATTTGACACAATGCTAAGCTAAGGCAGTTTGTTGGTAGAAAGTTTGTGATGGTTGCCCTCTGACCTGAGATGTGTCTCCAGGAGAGGAGGTATCCGGATACTCCTGCCACCCTGGTCCAGTTCAGAATGGTGCTGCTGTCTGTAGTGTTCACAGCAGCAAAGCCATTCACTTTAGGAAGATCCACTGGAACAGAAAACAATGGCAAATAAGAAAACCAAAATTCAAAATCATCAGCAACATTTCAATCCATGGTTTGATTAACATTTATGGACAAATATGGAGAAATTCAAACTCTGGTGGAGGGAGAATGTTATCGGTGGAAACATCTTGAATACTGGAACAGAACAGGAGTAAGCTGTCATATTCAGAAACAGAGGAAAGGTCTATATGAGTGTTCTCAGCTTTTTTGGCTTAAACCCCCAAAAAACAAAGTGATACACTTTCATGAATCCTTATAGCAATGATGTGAAACTTTGTTGATCCTGATCCCTGCGAGAAAATACTCTTTTTGCTCAGTCTTCCCACTGCACCGGAGCAGCACCAGCTATAGAACGGCAGCCCTAGATGTAGCAGGATTAAGAGGTTTGCTCAAGGACATTTCAGCAGGAGGTGTGCAAGTTGAATGTGATCTCCCACCGATTATATCACAGTGCTGCACATGTAAATACACAGAGTGGTGAACTTTGTCAGCTTTGAAAAATGACAAATCTCAAACTGGAAGAAGTTGACAGGTGGCAAATATTTATTATGCCAAAAGATAATTTCTCATAACCATTAGAAGGATTTAAATTTGTGATTTGTATGATGGATACTTTGTCTTATTTTGTCTCATTTCAAATATCACTGGGACGACCTTGTTGGTAAACTGTGGCGAGAATGTTGGGTCTGGATTGGGTCTGCCTCCACACTGAATATCTACTGGGCAATTTAAAACCATGATCCTATCTATCTATCTATCTATCTATCTATCTATCTATCTATCTGCCTGTGGTGTTGCCCCCTGTTCAGGTTTGGCAGCACTCACGGGTCCGTGCAGTGACCAGAGCCGGGCTCCCCTCTCTGCTTCCCACCATGGACGACACCTGGATCTTATAGGCTGAGCTCTCCTGCAGGCTGGGGATGGTGAAGGTGGTGGTGGCAGCAGATACCAGCTGGGACTTCTCATCGCCCCCTAGAGGAGGGAATGGTTAAAGACAGCAATGACAGAAAAAGAGAGTGCAGCACCGACTACTGAAAATACTATAATGAAGAAATCCACGCAAAACAAGTGGTGAAGGCATTACCTTTCAATTAAAAGTTAAAGGGTCACACGTGCATTTTACAAGAGCTTTACAACGACCTTATCACAATTGAGGGTGCAATCCATACATTTAATATCTGACCAACATGCAAGAAAAAATATGAGGAAAAAAGAAACAGAAAGTAGGAGACACACCATGTTTAAAGTGAGTTTTTTTGGTGTATATACTGTACATGCATAGAGCATGCACACACATGTTAGATTGTGTATGTGGTCCCCTTACCAAGGAAGGGGCTCCAAGAGACTTTATACCCAGTTACTCCTGGTGTTTTCCTCCAGGCCAGGGTGAAGGAGTTGACTCCTATGTCCACCACTTTCACTTCT
>OMLB01063613.1:10975-24516 GCA_900302555.1 Myripristis jacobus | reverse complement strand
TGGCGGGTCAAATCAAGACCCTCGCCTCAACCATATTTTTATACTGCTTCAGAACTGTAGTAATTCTCCAAGTAGCTCCTTGTATTGGCTGCAAAAAACAGCAACAAACAAGTTTAGGTGTGTTGTTTATTGCACGATGGCTACAGCTATAGGTGTGGTGTATTAGTTGTTGTAACACTGATGAATGAATCCAAACCAGATTCAGCTGAGGCCCCAGTTGGTTAAAAAAAAACAAAACAAAACAAAACAAAACAATCCAGGCATTTTAACGATCCCTTATTGATTTCCTTCATTAAATCTATACGCATTACATGGTATATATAGATAACATGTATCTCATTGTTTAAGCTTTGAGACAGCTGAGATGTGGATTGTTAAGTACATTAATTGCAAATTTATGTTAAAGTAACCTTGAATTCACCATTATAAGCAATGAGATGCTGTATGTAGCACAATGATAGAACTGGGTAAGCATTGCTCTGAGCTGTTGCTTACTGTGAGTCTATTGTTCAAATTAATATCTGCGATGCAAACAATAATATTCTGGTGTAAAAGAATAAGCACTTGAAAAGAATCATTGATTAATTAATTTTCATAGATTTCTTGCCATTTCCTCAAAGGATAAAATGAAACATAATAACTTTAATTGTCTTTTTTCTGCCAAAAAGACTTCAACACCTGATACTGAGCTTCATGAGCACAACTAGCATGTGTACCCCTTTTTTTTTATTAAAAAAAAAAAAAAAAGCCCAACAATTTGTGTGGCAAACTTCAATGGAAGAACACAGACATATTATCCATCTCAAAATAAAAGATCAAAACCTCCTCATCTTTCATCCCTCTCTCCCTCACCCGGTTATTCCTCACTTTCCTGCTGTTCCTGTCAACTTTGGCTTGGCATCAGAGGCTCTTCCTCTCATTAAAGCACACAAAGCACACAGCATCCTCCTTCCTCTATCCCTTTATTTGTCTTTCATCAGGAAAGGTGCCCATGCTACCTGTCACATCCCCCTGGCAGACTGGCAGGGTGGGTGTGTCCATTGTAAAAATCAATGGCATTTCAAAAGCTCTTGGTGGAGTTAGTCTGTCAGTCAGAGACTGAGAGCCAGGCAACTTCAGACAAAAACCCAGCATACACACACACACACACACACACACACACACTGAATAAATGTCCTTTCACTGTGTCCTATTCCTGCTGGAGGAGGGCATCATAAACCTTCACGGTATGTAAAATGTAGATGGGAGTGAGTGAGTCATCAGCGCTAGCAGTGGGAGGTTTGGATCTTATCACTATATATTCATGTACATATCTGTGTATGCATGTATTAATATGCATGCTTATCTGTGTATTGGAGAGAAAGCAGGATAACCTTTAAACCTCTCAGAAATAACATTATAATACCCTAATTTAGATTGTAATTATCTGTATACACAACCACTAAGTATACAGACTTAAGATGCACTGATACCCACTCTGCAGTGGAGGCTCTGGGCCTGGGGAACTGGGACATACACACACACACACACACACACATAAACATACGCTGATACATAGCAAAGCTTTGACTATTACATTAAATGTTCTGTTAAATTCAAGCTTTGGCAACACTGCTAACAATTATTACTTCAAACCTGCCACTCATTATTAATGAATTTCTCATTTTCTGTATAAGCAAGTCATTGCCCAGCCACTCAAAAAGACACCAGGGGTCCACATAAAACTGCATAAAACTGTGTAGATTCATGACTAAAACACACACATGGCGTTTAGTATGTGGGAAGGTACGTTAATTCTCACTGCACTTTGTTTTTTAAGTGTATACATTTGGCCCCTGCTCTTGATCTAGCTCTGTCTCAGAATTAGAAGACCTATCTTGAAGTTCTCCTTTTCCTCCAAGGTTTTGGAAATGGTAGTTGCATTGCAGCTCCTCAAAGTACTGGATGGCTATAGTACCATTGATAAATTCTAATCAGGGTTTCACCAACAACACCTTGCTGAAATGGTGCAGCTCAGAGTCACCAACAATTTACTAATGTGTTCTGACGCTGACAAAAACACACTTTTGTAGTGCTGCTTGACTTGAGTTGGCATTTCACACTCCTGACCACTTCATATTATTGGATACATTTAAGGATTGGGTTTGTAGCTGCAGCACTGCTCTCAAATGGTTGTACTACCTACTTAAAAAAGTACTATAGATGGTTAGTGCTGTAGATGGTTAGCTGGTGACTGCAGGCCCACATCAGCCTCTCTGCAATGTGAGGTTCCCCAGGGTTCAGTTCTTGGCCCTTTCTTGTTCTCCTGCTACATACTTCCACTTGCTTCATGTATTTATCTTTTCAGCCCAATCTCCTTCAAGTGTTACACAGACCACACACAGCTGTATTTGTCTTCATTTGCCTGAGTAAAGCATATTGAATTGAACTAAACTGAGAGAGAGACGGAGAGAGAGAGAATCACCTGGGGTGGGTCCCCAGGCCAGTCTGTAGCCTGTGGCTCCCGGGACACTGTTCCATGAAACAACAGCACTACTGGTGCTCACAGCAGATACCTTCAGAGTCTGGACTGCACTGCTCTCCACTGACAGAGAGAGAGAGGGAAAGAGAGAGAGAGAGAGAGAGAGGGAGAGAGAAGAAGAAGAAGAAGAAGAAGAAGACAGGGGAGAGACAAAAGAAGATGGGGAAACAGTGATGCATCTTCAGTTGTGTCCCTGTCATATAATGTATACACACACAAACACAAGAACACGCGCGCGCACGCACACACACACACACACACACACAAATACATAACATCCTTCTTAATCTGCTCATGTATAATCAGTGTTTCATATTTTTGCACCCCTCAGTCTGTATCCCACTCACATGTCTTGGCTCTGGTGGTGGTGACGGGTCCCTCGATGTCTACGAATATGGGGTTGATGGTGATGGTGTACTCAGAGCCTGGGTTGAGGCCCTGGATCATATAGAAACTGTAGGTGTCCCCAAGGTTTATATTCTCTATGTGGCCATCTAAAAGGATAGAATGGCAGACAGAGAGATTGAGAGGTAGATTTCAGTGGGACTGCCCTTAGCTGCACCCCCATGCATGAGAAAGTGACAATCAGTTCAGTCATTTTTGGGGTCCTTAAAGGTAAGAGATCCTAACCTACCTGGTGACGCCCAGGTCAGGCGGTACCCTGTAGCACCCTGCACTGATGTCCACCTTGCCTGGACTGTGTCTGTGGTTGCATTCTGAACCAGAAACTGTTGAACTGGCACCAGCTTTACTGTGGAACACACACACACACACACACACACACACACACACACACGCATATATACAAACATACAAATATAATTTCATGTCATTATCACTGAATTAGTTTACTGACTGAGCATGCTAATGAATAACAGCTGTGATAAAGAGGAGGGTTGTTTAGAAAATTATGTGTCTGTGCATGCTGAGTGTCATAGTCAATTGACAAAAATCACATAGCATAAACAGAAAATAATGGCACAATAACTAATGATATATTCATTTGACGAACTGATCATAATATCATACTTCCAACAAAGCCTCTAGAGATGATTACTATGGAACACATCATCAAATAACAATAAAAAGAAGCTTTTTATAAATATTTTTCTAAACCAGTCATTGCTATACTTTGTTACTTGAACAACACCACCCTTGTGTGGACACTTTTTGGTACTACACCTTAGCATTTGTGATAATTGTTTGATCCCCATAGGGAATTTCTCTTTTCTCTTTCCCTTCCTCCACAGTGAAGTCGGGGTCAGCTTCAGAATGGGACTACTCAAGGACAGTTGAGTATCACCAATTCTTTCTGTAAAAAGGGCTTGAACTGAAGCCTTCTTATTACACATTTACATAACACTGTATTTATATATAAGCATGCAAATGAATGTGAATCTGATGTGAATATGATGCTTTGATCTTGATCTCTTGATCTCTGGGGCAGCAGGAAGACCCACAAACCAAAAGCGAGGGAGAGAGGCATGACAGTAACAATGCACAGCATAGACACACACACAGAAAAAGTAAATAAAAAAAATCAAAATGAAAAATGGAAGAAAAAACGTACATGTTTTGCCCACTATGGAGACAGGTTCGCTTGGTCCTTGGGGGTAGACAGCATAAATACTGACAGTGTACTTGTTATCCTCCTCCAGATTGTCAATCACATGGGACGAGGTGTCTCCAGGAAGCAGCTGCTCATAAGTAAATCCCGGCCTATTGGCTGAATCATAAATCAGAAAGAATCAAACACTGAGCACTTTGCCCCTGCAACAATTTGTTCCACTCGAGCTGGATGCCATAAGTTCAAGAACATGTTCAGTATCTCTGTATTTATGATGAGGCTCAGTATAGTTATGAAAATACTAAAACTGATTCACTGTTACTGACACTTTAAATTACACAGCTTTGTCTCCATGTAAACAAGTAACATTCTTAAAGAAATTAACATCTTAGCAAAACACTTATTTTGTATACTGCGATGATATGCTGATGATAAAACTCTAGCTGTGGATGTGGCGTTTCATAGTGTTAACTGCACTCAAGGATGTTTGCCTACATCTAGGGATGAAGATCTTGAATCCGTTGAGCTTTCCTAGAGGAGACGTCCAGGCCAGTCGCAGAGAGAACAGGCCTTTTTCAATGACACGGAAGTTTGAGACCTGAGGCAGAAGAGCTGAAAGACAAGGACATGTGCCTCTCAGGGAAGGGAAGTACAATACATATCAAAATAGATGAAGGTTCAAAGTGTGCATGCGATGTAAATGCATGTGTGCCTTTGCACAGGTGTATATGTGTGAGCATGGCACCCACTGGTCTGGACGGTGACTGTAGCAGAGTCTCCTATGAGACTGGGGTAGATGGCGTAGACAGTGAGGGAGTAGTCTGTTTTAGGAGTCAGGTCTGTCACCACCGCTGTGTTTACGTCTCCCTTCAGATCAATCTGTCACATACACAGAGGACAGCAGAGAGAGAAGGGGTTGAATTTCATTGTGTGTGTGAAAAAGTGAGAGACACAGAGCAACAGAAAAAAAAGTTGGATCAGGACAGTGACGAAAATAAAGAGTAAAAGACAAAAATATGCAGTCAGAATATATTGTCCTGAACAAAAAAAATATTCACATCCACAATCCCCGCATGAGTGTCCAAATCAGTAAAACACCAGCGTCCTTATTCTCTGTTTGTTCTCCTGGACAAGCACAGTAACCCTTTCCCCAGTTGTATATAAGTTATGTGGTATGTCATGCAGAACTTAAACCGTTTCTCTTGTGGTACAGCAAGGGGATTCTGAAGTGTTTCTCTATATGACTGTAGTGTTGAATCTGAGACACACACACACACACACACAAGTATACATGTACACATGCTGGCAGACAAACAATGTATTCTGTTAGACTCCACTCATACTCCGAGGAACTGGAAAAGCTGGATACATTTTTTGAACATATTCATGCCAAGGGAAATGGACACATTCTGGAGTGCACCCACAAAGACGTGCCAATAGACACACATATACGCACATGCAAACACACTCACGCACACACACACACACACACACAGACTCATTGTGAAAAGCTACATGATGTATTGTAGCTTTCATAGCGTTTATAGGCCCTGCGCCCTGTGACTTCTAGTGTCTAGTTTGTCATTCAAATAGAGCAGGATCATGACTGAGGAAGAGCACATCACATAAAAAGGAAGGTATTTCTCTAAAATACTAAAGTGTATTCTCCGGATAGCCTGGAATACTATGAGGAGCTCACTTTTCACCGGGATGACACTGCAATTCTAGCACATCCAAAATCAGGGAAGTCTATTTGTACAATTAGAAAAGCAAGGCACATATATGTATATATAGTCAGTAATATGACATTAACAGTTATATTATTTTGTGAATATAAAGCAAGGTAGTTTATACTGACCTCTATTTTAAGAATACCACTGTATTGTGTGTGGAGAAGTTAGGATGTGCTCTTGCCTTGCCAAAAGGCTATTCTTGGCCTTGCAAAAGCTTTAAGTATTAATGCCAACTGTGACTGAACACTTGCTGTATATAATGAACACACTTTCTGCACTTTCAGTTGCAGCTCATTCTTTACTGTCACTGTTCCGTCCTGCTCACTCTCACTCACCTAAAGCCCAGAAAAAATTATGTTACACGTGCGTGCGCCATCTGCCATGGGTGCCCTGCTGGCTTCATGCTCATTGGGGGAATGCAAATAGTGGGAGAATGGGCTGTGTAATTTTGGCCTGAAGATGGGACTAGAGGAAAAGTCATGAGTTCACCAAAACTGACAGGGTTCATCCTCTGGGAAGAATGAATGTGCTCACCATATTTCACGGCAACAGATATGTTGCCTTTGACTGATTAACAGTGTGTGTGAAAACTTTGTTTTCAGGTATGACATGGATGCAGGAGATCACCTCTCTGATCCAGAGTGGTAAAGATCTAACACTACACTCACTTTTGAACAGGCTCCCTAGCTGGAAATATTCAACACGTGTGCCCATGTGGAGGAAAGGCCATCACTATAACTCTTTGTCACACAAAACCTCCATGACCTGATGCCAGCTTCTTTCTTGGAAGCCAAGACAAAGGTAAGTATCAGAAAGTTTAATCAAACAGCCAAAAGAAGCACCAAATGAAGATAAACAAAGGATAAAGCAAATTGTAGCAATGAGCGACTTGTTTGTTAATGTCAGCCTGCAAAAGGAATCACATGTTGACAAAGGCAACTTTGGCCAAAGAGTTGACCACATCATGCAGATAAGCTGAAGCTGCCAGTTGCGTGTTGTAAGAGAAGCAAGGGACAGCAGTCAGTGCTTGCTACCCTGAATGATCTCCTACAATGAATCAGGATGAAAATATATATATATCTTTAAATATACAAATCAATAAGCACAGCTTCCAAAATAATGATGGAGATGATGATGGAGAGGGAATTCAAGCAATATTTCAGAGACTTGTTAACACTTCAAGAAAATGGTATGGTGTAAATCTTAGAAACAAGACAAAAAGTACATTCCAAGTTGGAGGCAGGATGTGAAAAGAAATTTCATGTGCATAAAGAAGTCAGTGTTACAAGATAACTCAAGCTGTCTCTACCACAATTTGGGGGGATGACATGGCTGATATAGCCATTAATAAAGTGTAAGATATCCATAGCAAAGAAGTTAGAATAATGAGCCTATACATTTAAAAATGGCTTAGAATTGCTTAAGGCAGTCTACAGTAGCACTGTGAGGTACAAGGAACCTTGATCACTTGGCCCTTTGGCAGGGACCATCTTGCTTAATAGGGATTTCAGACTGGAGTTGATGCAAAATGAGTAGTATATACGCACAGAAATACATGCAGTATCTGCTATTTCAGCACCAGACTAAGATATGACATAGTGGATTTACAGTCCAATATTCAGTCGTCTGTAAATGGAAGGAAAAAGCTTCGATACACTGCACTAGCAGTGAAGACTGAAGAGGGAAGTCACAAGGCCAGCGTATGTCTTGCAGAAGTTGGGTGCAGTGGATTTGTAGGCACATTCACAACTCATTTTCTGAGGAATAAGGTATTCATAGTCAGGGATTATGATGGCTCAGTGGCTCTGGCTGTAAAGAAAAGACACCACCAAGTGCAGCACAAGAAAACGTGTAAAAGGCAAAGGTGACGTACGTCTCATAGCCACTGTAGCAATAACTACAAAACACAGGAAAAGTAAATGTCGTTATTCAAACTATGCATGCAAAATGTATCTTGTAAAAAAGTCTACGAATAGCCTGTAGTGTTTCCATAATTTTTTACATCTTGATAAGGAAGGACGTTCCGGTAGAGTTAAATCCTAATGAATCAAAGCCTCTAAAACTCAATACATTTTAAAGGCTTTTTATAGATAAGATACCACAGTTTGACTTAATGAAGTGGGAATTGGGGTTTGAAAAAAGGCACTGCTGGTAATTAGAAAGTACAGGTGACAACGCACTTATGCACACACACACACACACACACACACACACACATGCAGACACAGTTCCTCACCAGTCTCTGCTGTGAAGCCACGAGCTGTCCCTTGGGACTGAGAGGAGTGACCAGGAGTCGGTATCCAGTGACATCTCCTGTGGCCTGGCTCCATGTCAGTCTGAGGGAGCTGTGGGCCAACTCAGTGACCTGCAGGTCCCTGGGACCCACAACACGATCATCAGCTGGAAGGGGGAGAAGGGTGACAGGGGAAACACACTGTAGTTGACTTATCAGTATGAGGATGGTTGAAGAGGATACAGTGCTTTATAAAGAAGAGCATTGCTTTCATACTGCACGTGTCCACTCACCAGGCTGGACGGTTTTCACTGGGCGCGGTGGCTCAGAGGCAGTAAGACACAACCTCCGGGAGAGTTTGGGCAGGAGCGCTCCCAGGAGAGAGAAGTCAGTGCCTAGCAACAGGTGCTCCTCATGCGGCTCTGTCACAATCGTCCTCAGCTCTGATTCGTCAGCTCCCCTAATACCTGGGTGGGGCATGGACAGGGATAGTGTGATAGGATGTAGGACACACATGGGCAAAATAAGGCCTGGGGACTGCATCTGGCCCTCGGCCATCAAACCCTGTGCCAAATTTAAGCTTGTATAGGACAACAAATTGTTTTGTTTATTTCACAAAGGTGCTGTACTGTGCACTAACAATCCTGTAGATGGCAGTGTCAGACATGAGTTGGGTTGAGCTTGACATGGTAGACTACTCTGCACGTGCTGTGGGCACAACTAAAAATGCTACAAGTTTCATGCTGGCTCACAAAATCACCAAGGAGAGAAAACCATTTTCACAGTGATTGTTTTTGCAAAAAACTGCATGGTGCAGGCTGCAACTGAACAACAACATAAAAGCATTCAAGCAGAGTACAGTAGCTTTTATATATTGTGATATAACTGAATGTGTTTTGAAACAAACTACACTATAGAAACTTGAATTTTAAACTTGGAATGTGGCCCCTCACCTGATCTTCAACTCACTGCCCAACCCTTGAACCAAAAAGGTTGCCCACACCTGATGTAAGACACTGCAGATACAGCAAAAGTTTAAGCCCTACCTTTTCCATGCTTGTTACACTGCTACACCTTCAACTCCAAATTATGCAGTGCTACAGAGGCACAGATGCATAATGTAGATGTCTATGTTGGTTACCTCTAAAGGGGATGCAATACATCCAGTGCGGTGACATTAACAAAGGCAAGAGACAAGATTTAAAAAAACAACATAACACTGTCAAAAAAAAAAAAAATCATTATCATAATGAATAATCTACCATCCCTGCACCATGGGACACTTGATTTTTGCTGAATTTCCAATTGATTAATGCATAACAGACTCACTAATGTTTGCCAATTACAAAGTGACAGTCCATTCATTTAGCGAGTGTCATTCATATCTTTTACATCTTTGATTATCTCCACATTATCTATTGTGGTGACACAAGAAAAAATACAGATCATTAACTAAATTTGAACACAATGAACTGAAACCAACAGAGATTATTAGGGAGTGCGGCAGCCTTTTGAGTGATTGACTGTAAAGATGAACGATATCATCTACAGAACGAGACACACACATGCTCATACCCATACATATACACACAAAAAGACACACCGCCGCACACATACACACAGGCTATATCAAAAGCCTACTGTCAGCTGTCTGGGGCTATGCCATGACACGTGTGCACCTGTCCATGTGTGTTTCTGCATGTACAGTCCATGCATGTATGTGCACACGTACATCTATGTTTGGCTACAGAGGCGTATCGGAGGGGTGTGAGCTAGTAGACAAAGATGTATGGGGGTCTTCTCCATGGGCGTGATGAACGAGAGGAGCTGGCCTCGGAGTCAGAGGTGCAGAGGGGGGACACAGAAAAGCTTCATGAAAAATCGCAGCAATTAGCCCATCACTGGCTAATGAGCTGTAATTATTACACTGCTCCCGGCTGAGACCAGTACATGTGAGAGTGTGTGTGTGTGTGTGTGAGTGTGTGTGTGCGCACTTATGTATGTGTAAGAGAACGAGAGAGGGAAGAATTGGGGGAACAGAGTGTGTGTATGCATATATATTTATATTCATTTTGTGGATACGCATTCATGAACAGAGGGCAAAATGTACACTAGCTTTACAGATTTATGCAGCACACAGTATCTGAAAATGCACCTTCATATCACATACAGACAGGAGCAGACATAATCACTCACTCCCCCTCATGTATATGATACACACTCAAACATCCACGTGAAAATATACTCACATGAGTGCACACACACTCAGATCCAGAGATATAAGGAATCACATACACATGAATGCACAAACAAACAACCCACACTGAATGACACTCAATGAATTCAAATGCATAGGTCATGCATTTTCCAACTGCAAACTCTGCAGATAAGCCAGCGAGCTTGGATAAAATCTGAGGGCCGCTGCAGTGGGGATGTTGAAGGAATTTATGATTACCAAATTCCACACTCACCTACTGCAAAGAGAGAAATCCCACTGTCAGCCACTGCTTTAGCTGCGCCATCAACCTGGTCATCTGAACGGCCATTTGTGATCAAAACAGCAATCTGTCAAGCAGGGGGAAACATGAAATCACATAATCAAAGCTATCTAGCATCCAGTAATATGTTTTACTCCCACCCTACTATTTTAGTCCCGTTTAATCATGGATGATATTCATGTGGTCTGGAAGTCACTGTCAGCAGAGATTGTAAATGCAGTCTGATAGGTTCAGCCATTTATGTGTTTCACATCATGGGTTGTGGCAACAGTATGTGACAGGCTTTCAGCTGGTTGGATTTTTCCCACAAGTACTTACTGCGGCAATATGGACTATATGTCATTGCTATTTTATTGCTTTGTCATATCACTTACACTGACATTTTAAGTATTTATACTGTGTTTGAATAAATAAAAATTCAAATAAAGTAACTTAGAATGAGCAATGCTAGAATAACTGTATTGTTTGAGACACAGTTGCGTTGGCACTTATGCATAACTTATATAGCTTACAGTTAGCATAATAATTAAATGAATTAAGGTTTACTTTTAGTAGGGCCTCAACTAATGCTGATCTTGTGTTGAGAAAAAGTGTTACAAGTATTGCTATAAATTGTAACCCTTCAGTTGAGGCTGCAATCTACATTAATATGCATAACGGAAGAATGATGGACTTTTGACATGCTTTAGCTGATAACTGAATACATAATTAACTAAATTAAACAAACCCAAAGACAGGATGCTGTACTCAGCTCACTGAAAGTTCACCTCATAGTCGCTGAGGAGAGGGCCGTAATGCATCAATATGCAGACGATGTAGCTTTTTTTTGCATGTGTCTCTGGCTGTCAAATCCAATACATCAACCTAATCCTCATCTCTCTGCCTTCCCACATCAGGTGTGCTGCTGCAGTTTGATTCACATACATAGACATTCAGAGAGAAAGCACTGTTTGGAATGCTAACCAGCCATCTTACACAAAAACAAGACCAGGGCACAAGACTGTCAGAGAAGTATAGTCCAAGGAAAAGTAAAGTATTTGGAGTTTGTTGGAGTGTTTGGTTAATCCTGTTTGAAGCACCTCCTATGTTCAATGGAGTTACTGGCTGCTGTGTTTAGGTTCAGATCCAAGGTCGAGGCCGGTTTAATAGACTGTATCTTAAAATATTTATTATGATCCAAAATCCTTCATGGGTCTGTTTATTCTGAATCCACACTAACCTATATATGTTTCAACAAGATTTCATATACTGGCTTTTGCAATTTTCCAGATGGCCTTGTGGAACCTTTAGTCTCGTGTGGTGTGATCTCTTTTAACTTTGAACTTGCTTGAGAAGTCTGCATGTGTAACTGTTTCAAGGGTGATTTAATGAATTGCCTTTCCTTCAATTTGTTCAAAGCTATCTGTGTCAAATACCTTTGGCGCATTGTCTCTGGTGATGGCTGGGCTGAAGACGTAGTCAACCAGGAACTGGAGGGCATCACCCGTTCTGCTGGCTCCGCCCTCATAGGGAAGGTCTCTGATTGCTCTGAGCACTTCCTCCAATGAGCTGTAGTCTGTCAGAGCGATCCGCATCCTAGATCAGAGGACATAAACTTTCAGTGGTTCATATAGAAATGCTGTTCTGCACACGCTATATAAATTCACTAATGTGTAACGCCATCCAGTAATAACTGTAACACAAGTGAGTGTTGCTGTCATGATTAGTATCTGTGCACCAGGATAGAAACATTTGCTGATCTGCTCTTGCTGAAAGTAAGCACATTGTGGGATATTAAACAATGAAGACCAATATCAGTTTTTTATAGATTGAATGATTGGGTATAAATCACTAAATCATAAGTTCTTCTCACATAAAACACTTCTCCTGTAAAGATAAATGAGCTTGGTTTGATGGTTGGCTGTGTGTTACCTGAAGATGCGCTGTGCCCATGCCTGTGCTCAAGATTTACCTGGGAATATCCCCGTAGACAGTGACTCCAAAGCGGACGCCCTCAGCTCCCACCACATTGTCCTGGAAGGAGGAGATGATGGTGGAGATGAAGTCTTTAACATTGGCGAAGCTGGTCTGGCCCACACTCCATGACTCGTCCACCAGAAACACTATGTCCGCCTGCACTACCGTCCTGCATGCTGGGGGAGGGAAAAGAGCGGGTGAATGGCTGTGTGTGCCTCTACCCAGGAGTTAAGAATGAGTGAACACGTGTCTGCATGTGCAGGTACAGTTTAAAAGTATGTATGTGTCATGAGAGATGTATTTGACTTCATTGTTTGATTGGTGTATAAATGGGAGAATGCGTGTGGGGGTAGAAATCTGCATTCATCTCCAACATCTCACTCAGCTTTGTTCAAAGTTTACTCTGTTTTCTTTCAAAAATTCAGGAAACTGAAGCAAAACACTACGTAGCACTTGCCTTCAGCTTTAAGAAACTTTTCATATTTAATTTAAGATACAGAATAAAGGTTTAAGGTTAAGAGTCTTTTACTGTCACACAGTGGATATTTGTGTTTTGGTGAAATAAAGGTGAAATTATAGTGAAAATAAATTTAAAAAAAACAAACAAACAAATACATTTTACTAAAAATGAGTGGTGCACTTGCACAGCCTTCAGTGGTGAAACACATTATAGGAGGAAATCAAGCAGTACCTATGAATTTTTTTCCCTCATTGACCACCAGATAGCAGTCTTGTTCCATTCTACAAAGGGTGCTCGCTGCACTTGCCTTTGTCACGCAGCCAGAGCACCACAAGAATCCCTATGAATTTTTAATGGGACACAAGTGAACTGAAGAGACTATCAATATTCTGAGCGCTCCAGCAATAAAACTTTAGTACAGCGATGAGGAACGCTTAGAATAATAAGGTAAACACACCCAAAATCAGGGTCGGTCCCCTTGCTCAGCCAAGCAAACAAGTTTAACATGAGGATCTGCTGTGTTTGGAGAGAGAAGTTGCATTCTTCTTTTAACATGGAGTCAATAAGATCCCC
>OMLB01063613.1:0-10955 GCA_900302555.1 Myripristis jacobus | reverse complement strand
GTTATGTTGCCACATTCATGCACAAAAAAGGGGGGGGGGAAATCTATCAGTCTATCACAATCTCTGTCTCTTTCTCTCCCTCTCTTTCTCTCTCTCTCTCTCTCTCTCTCTCACACACACACACACACACACACACACACACACATAATCACAGACATACACACACAGAATTGTGTAGGGTCCGCACAAACCCTCCAAATCAATATTGTAGCATTACATATGCAATAAACCACAGTGACGACGGCATTGATTAGGTCAATGAATAAGAGATAGGCACCACTGATTGTCCTGTAAGTGATAACTCAGCTTCTCTGCCTGTCCTCTATTTCATTACCTTGCTTTCTCTCCTCTATTATCCCTCCCTTTCCTTGGCCGCAGTCCCAGAATTCAGTGGGGGTAACATATGTCTCCAGCTCCTGGCGACCTAACATTCTGTTACGCCTCACACACCCGTACATCTCTGGCCACGCAGCAAGGAAGCTAAATATCAAATAGGATACCATTATGGTTCCTCCACTATCTCTACCAACAGTTCTGTTATAGGAGCATGTATATTCATAGTGAACTCCATCACCAATGCAAAATGTAACAGTGAACCACAATGCTTGATCAGGCTTTCCATGTCCTCTGTCAAGTGTCATATGTGCTCATATGTCCATGTACATATTTTGGGATACAATTTCCACACCAAAGAAATCTGTGAAAAAAACATAAAATGGTGCGGACATGAGCAGGAAATCAGTGGGAAGCTGGTCTATGTCAGAGAGACTCAGACTGAGGTGGAAAATAAGATCAATTATCCAGAAGTTTCTCTGTCTGGGCTGGCAGGTGAGAACCACATGTCTTGGATGAGGGGACAACACATGCTGGGGGATTAGGGGTGTTTTCTTGAAGGTTATCTATGCTGCTATCTCATTCTGGCTAAAATGGCCAGTGATTAAAGTGATTACCGTAGATGCATCTCTATAGTGTAGCAACACTGATTTATGCATTAGCTGTAGCTCAGTTGTAAGAGCAAAAATTCTGCCAAATGCGTGAGATGATTCCACTTTTTTTCAGGGCAATTTCACTTGACTCCAATATTTCCAACAACAAGAGTCACCGTGATAAAGCAGGGCAAAACACAAGCATTAGCATGCCTTATGCCAGTAATAAGAAAGACATTTGACTCATGAAAAATAAGCAAAGAAACAAGTGAAACTACCTCAATATTAAATGACTGGTAAGATGGATATGTTTTGCCATTTCCACAATAAGTTGTGTGATATTACCTGAAGACAATGGCAGAGGTAACTAACTACATTTACTCAAATGCTGTAGTTGCACAGCTTTTTGTTGCATTCAGAGAAAACAGTCAGGGAAATAAGAGAAGACTATGTCTGGCTTTATGTTGTGTTTTTTATTTTGTAATTAAAAAGAGTATAGTTTGAGCTCATGCTCCCATAATAACACGTCGATCCCATGTAGCAATGTTCTCTATTCCAAGAAATACATTCTCTATTAATCTGAGCACATGTAAATAAGCTGTTTTTTACTTTAACCAGTCAAGTATTACTTTGTTTATTTCCCTGATGGAGGACCCAAAGGCCTTACCAGCACAAAAGAAAACAAAAAAACCTTTAATTTATGTTGTGTACAGCTTTGTATAAATGGAGTACACTGTGGGCAAGCGAAAGTCACTCCTTCAGACACTTTCATCATCTAAGAAACTGTAATGTATTACCACAATCTACTGTAATGAAATCAAGAGACCAGAATTGAGTTATCGGAAAACAAAATACTATGAAACACAGTTTATCAGCTTCACACTGTGCCCACACACAGTTTCTCTTAAATGCTGCTGTAAACACTAGAGAATGTGAAAAGAAATGGCAGTATTTATGATCATGAGTTAGCTAGCTTTGACAACTCAGAGACTTTAATTAGCAGTACAAACGTACACCAGGTAAACAAGCTGGAAAAGCACAAACTTATGTGAAATTTGAAATGCGATGGCCCTTGGGATTGCTCTGCACAGTCATAGGAGGATATGGGAAATAACATAAACACTGTCAAGAATTAGCAATGCCAAGAGCTTCACAAAGCAGTGGTACCTTCAAATGTGGCCTTAGGCTATTTTTGTCCTTGCATAATTCTGCTCAACCTTACCAATTACTCTGCCAATCACTTTCCACATTGAAAAAACATAACTTTTGATTGGCTGATTGACCTTTTGGTGACATCCAATAGCACCTGAGGCTAAGGTTGTGTATCTAGGGGATGGATTTGACAGCCTGGCAGACTGAGTGCATGTATTGTACATGAGGCTCACAGATGTTTAAATTCCCTGACTAGACAGAGAATGGAGACAAACTCAAGCAAGGTTACTGTCTGCTTGCTGCACCAATCCAGGTGTGGAGATTTAATGATTGGGCCTGTGCACAGACTGTCAGCTCAGCCCCCAGTCAAAGGTCGGTGCACATCCCTGGCATTCATATCAAACGTTACGATTTTGTAACCCTAGTTCGATAAGCACGGGTGAAGCCTTTTTCTGGACTTTGTGGGTAATAATTCTCTTCAACCACAGGCACAAAATAGAGCACTGACATTCACATAAATGCAGTTGGCCAATCAAGACGGCCTGCTTAATGTGAGCACAGTCTGCACAGTATAAAAGGCAAGTATATACCTAGCTACTGGCATCGTAACCCTATTCAGTGAGCGGCAGGATCCATAAATAGTGGGCTCCACCTGTGCTTATAGAAGTAGGGTTACAATATTGTAACCTCTGTTCTATCCCACATAAGCTCCACCCTTCCCTGGTCTACAGGTAAATCGGTGCGGTGAGAAAACAGGAAAAATCAGGGGCCCAATCCAACTCAGTGAAACATATAATATGAAAGTGGGTGGATCACAGGCCTAGCCTCACAGGGGTCAAAGCTCATGGCAGAGACATTCTGCCCACCTCATGCCCCGAGGTCATCAAGGAGCATGGGGAGAAGGCAGGTGACACATGTAATGCCCAGGGGGTCAGGTGTAAAAACAGCTGACACACACATCAATTTCACAAGTCCAGGGTCACAGCAGCAAGCACGGACCCTGAAACGGAACCTGTCATGTCCAAGAGGCTGAGCCATATGAAGGTATGAAGTGAACATATGAAAGGCATAGATCACAACACCGCCATGGATATGTCCTTGACACTCACACAGCCGTTTGGCAAGGCACTTCTTGGATAGGGCTTTGCCAGCCACACCATCCCTATAGCACACACACACAGCTGTTCAGTGCGTTGGATGAGGGCCATGCGTCCGACATAACATGCCAACATGCATACTGGGCATTGCAGATGCAATTTTGCCTCCAGGTCTCCCATGTAGGGTGGAGGACAAAATGCATCCAGCTGTATCATTCTCGACCAAAATGAACTCCTTATGTACCTGGGAAAAAAGGAGGGGTTGGATCTGAAAGTAACACCACTTTGGTCACTCCGAAGCAGCATGACCCAAAAGGGCACTCAGCTCACTAACTGTCCTGGCTGAAGTCGATGCAAGCAGCTGTCTTGAGTGACAGTGCCATGGCTGCTTGGCTAGGGCTGTCTGTGCGTGTGATTGGAGGAGTGCTATCGCCCACAGAGTCTGGTAAAGGGTGGAGCCTGTGTGAGACAGAACTATAACTAAAGATTACTTCCCTGAACCTTTGTTTTGACTCGTAAACAATAAGCAAGTGAATAAGTGAATACATAACATGCAGTGCAGAGGCTTTGTCACTCACAGAGCATGAGTGGCAGAATGGAATTACTAGAAAATCAAAATACAGAGAACATAGACAGAGAAAAATACTAAATAAGTGAATGAGTAATTGAATGAATGGATGAGTGAGCGTGTTAGTGAGCAAGTGAATGCTTGACAAACCTAGACAAGAAAACTGGAAACAATTTAACAAAGAGGAGCATGAGGAGCAGATCACTTGAGTGAATGTATGCGTGTGTGTGTGTGTGTGTGTGTGTGTTGTGGATGCAAGGAATCAATTACCTTCAGCTTGTGCTGTGACACTTCGATGGGAAAGAGAAACGGACAGTATAAAAACCCACACACAAGCGTGGCCCATACTACTCCTGTCCTCTCCTCTTCTCTCCTCTCCTCCTCCCGGTTCTGCTCTTCACAAATCTCCTTCCTTAGTTCCACTGCACAACCATCAATCCCAACTCTTCTTTTCTCTTATCTGAAAGTGTAGAGAAGAAAACATCAGTGTGATCGATTAATGGCACTCAAACAAGCTCATGATTCTTATGCAGGAATTATGCCTTTGCAAACTTGCAAGAGTTTCATGCTTAGACATACCTGCCTCCACTGACGGTGTTAAAATTTATGTGTGGGGTGGATATCTTCATAAACTTACAACTAGATTAAGTTCAAGCTAACACAGAGGGTCTGACTCACAGAAGACGTGCCTCCTCCACAGTTTTGTCAGTTGAGTCTAAACTGTCCCTAATTAAATCAACCCTCAGCAGTCTGCATAGTGCACCTTTATCTTCAGTTTTGAGTGAAGAGTGAAAAATGTATAGGCCTTAAGTGAAACAAAGTGTACATCAAATAGGCTTGGAATCGGTGTCATATTAGCACATACATGATAGCCCCTTAATAATTAGCATATTATACAGACTTGCATCATTGCATTTCAATATAAAGCAAGTGATTTGACCTATTCTTCGAATCAGACATTGCACAGTTGAGAACACAAAGCAAGTCAGAATCCTGGAGATGTCAGGAAAATACCGACACCTGTTTTTGGGGAAACTCTGCCCTGCCAGCTGCTCAAAAGGCATCCAGCAAGAGCCTTCATGCATGGACAAGGTTGGAGTGAATGCCAGCCTGCCCAATTTTACAGATAAATTGCGACCACATGTGCTTATTAGAACTTTGAAATACGAGCCTAAGTGCCTTGTGGCTCGAGGACACTTTGACAGCTGGGCAGCGCGGCCTCTCATTTCACTGCGCCACCCTGCCATGCCAACATGAACAAACTAACCACTGGGTTTGCTATCACACACAAACACAGACAAATATAAGCAACAGATGAAATATTGTTGTTGTTACAGTGGAAACAGTAATGAGATCAAACAAGTTATAAGTACACATCATGCTGTCATATTTTGCCAGAAAAGAAGAATCTTTTACGACATGAAAATGATAATTTGTCAGAGAATTGAACATATACTCTATGATCCTTGATGAGCACGGCTTTAAAATCCGATCTCTGATCTGTGGAATCTGTGTTCAGTGTCATATGATCACAATAAATCTGTCCAGTCTGTGCTGCTTAACAGACACAAATGATCAAAGCAGTAGTTTTTGGCAAGCATTCAGTTAAGATCATTTGAACTGAAGAGAGATGCTCATTGGAAACTACTAAAGACCAGAATGAGACAGAGTTCGGCTGGATTACTGTAAAAACCCAAATTAAAAAATGCATAAGCTTCTGTTTGGAAACTCTCCAAAAATACACAAAACCAATTCCCTGTGGTTTCTTTATGTTAACTGCTACAATTCCTCTTGGTGTAGTCCAGCCAGGTTAAGGATAATGTGAAAAAACTCTGGCATGGTTCTACAGGAGCAAACCGTGTTTGGCCCAGTCAGCTAACAGCCAAACCCCCAGAGCAGAGCACCTGTCCTGGGGAGAGGATTAACCAAACCCCCTGAGGGCCCCACATCACCCTGGAACTCACACTACACAGGTGATTATGTACAAAACCATGGCTGGGACAGCGCAAGTAATCACTACCGGTGTGTGTGTGTGTATGTGTGTGTGTGTGTGTGTGTGTGTATGATGCCTTGCACTTGGTCAAAAACCTATAGTAGGTAGGCAAGTCTGTAATAATGGGCACATGTGTGTCCAATTTCTTTCTGCACCTGCCCACAGTTATATTATTGTGTGTGAGTGTGTGTGCACTTCAGTGCCTCATGTTTGCCCAGGATGTCATGACACCATAGCAAATCTGTGTCAAAGACACCGTGTGAGCCCAATTCTTACCGCTATTTAGCATGTGTCAATCAACACACACACAGACACACAGTGGGTTCATATTGTCTGTAATCTGACATTTAGTGCAGCATCAGCTTTACTATAACCACTACTGTCAAATATAATTCCTTTTTCATCTTTATTAGAAAGGGGACTAAATGTATGCACATCCCAACACTAATGTGTAGGTATAAAAGATAGCAGGAAACAGAGGAGAAGGTATACCTGCACACTGGATCAGAGTTCCCAATTCATTTATTTAAGTAGATGTGACATTTCAACATGGAGTCTGCATCAGGCATTAGTCAGGACAGTGGCCCAGCTCGCTATATAGAAGCCACACAGTGTCATTCATATGCTGGTGCTAACAGTTCTAAAACATCATCTAGATACAAATAAATTCAATGTTGGAGAGCAACAACAGCACAAAAATGCAAGTATGAATCCCAAAATAATAACACAAGTCACAGGAAAGCTGATTAAATATACATGTGTGAATGAATGGTTGAATAATCTGTCAAGTTAAATTCTAAAGACTAACTTGTGGCAGGTACAGTAAGAGCACACAAACATATGCGTTATGTTCATCGGTAGTGGAGAATACAAATAAGTCATCTAAAATGAAGAGTCAGCACAAAGAGGTTCAACATTCCCAGGAAAGGTGTGATAACAAAATCCGTGTTTAGTCCGTGTGGAGACACAGTCTTAAGGGAGTGTATCCAATATGTTTCCCTCTGCAGGGGTTTTCTCTCATAATCCCCACCTCTAGGGGGAGTATTCACTGCCTCAATGCCAATACATCTCATTGACCTGATGCTGAGTCCCACCTGTATAAAATTACCTGCAACTGGATTTTTGGTTTCAGCTCTCCTGATAGCAGAAATATGTTCACTTAAACAAGCATGTCGATTATTGGATGGTTTACCAGCACAGGATAGACCACATGGGCAATGTATAAGATAGACAACATGAGTTGTGCTGCATGTAATCACACCACGGATCTTTATGCCTCGGCCGGTATGTGGGCGGTTGAATGTTTTGCAGCGATGTGTGTAAATACACTGTGTACAGTTACCACACTTGCAGATACCATCAGGTAGTGGGGGTGGGAGAGAGGTGTTAGGATGATGTGTTGGAGATTCGGAGGTCCTTTCAACACCGAGTTAGTTTGAGATTAGGGTCAGACTGAGAGATGAACCATTATTTATGTATGATTTTATGTTATTCTGAGCCGAGTGCAGAGATATTTGCTACAGCATAGCATGTTGTCAGTACATTTTGTACAAGCTACAAACTATAGACTCTGTGCTTGTGAGACTCCATCAAAAAGATTGTTGGCTGTTTCTGCCCGTTCTCTTTTCTATCCCCAAACTGAGATTGCTGACATCTGCAGCATGGGTCATACAGGACTGCACATTCCCCTCACTCTGTGGAACTGGCTGAGAGGCAGACTTTTTATGAGGGGTGATGGGTGAAAACTGTCCCGCCAAAGAAGGGGAGTGTTCCTATCTGTTGCAATAAAGGCCTGTGTGTAGCTGATTGTCTGCTATTTCCAAAATATTAACTCTTTGTTTGTCAAACATTGTAGTGAATTTTAGGCTACTGCCACTTTGATTTCACAAAACTCGTTCAGATTTTTCTCAGTGTGGTCAAATATAGCAAAAAATATCATCAATGAATCATTTATACAATTTGATCATTGACAAGAAAGGATTGCACTCATTGAAAAGGTATCTATCCTTAAAAAGTCATGTGCCAATCTGCAATATGACACCATATGACTTCCTGTAGCTCTTCCTGTCTTTTGCAAATACTAGTCTTTTTGTGTTTCCACCACCGGTTGCAGCCAATGATCAATATAGGATGATATATTTTCCGTCAGGCCACCAGTCCCATTTATGGTGGGACTCCCGATCAAAGGGGTAGTTTGAGCTTAGGGACCCTTAGGTAAGGTGTAGATCATCGGGGTACGTGGGTGGTCAGCTTTCAGAAAATTAAATGTGTTCTTGTCAAATTTGGAGTTATTGAAGCGATGCTGTAAATTCTCATGTGTGTGTGCAGGTGGAGGTGAGGTGGGTGTTGTCACTGCCAGCTATTGGCCTGGTATTGATCTGTCCTGGCCAGTGGACGGGAAGTCAGAGTCCCACAGGGGAACATACTGCTATTCTTTACAGAAATCTAAACAGTGGAAGAGTATTTATTACCCATGAGAGTAAGTGGAAGTACTGTGACACTATGAAAAAGCCCCACCTTCTCTTCTTCAATGCAGAGAGAGAAAAAGAGAGATACAAAGAATCCTGGAATTTGCAGAAAGAATGCAAATTTCAGCTTACAATGAAAGAGTGGAGCCCCATGGCTATAGCTTTTGATTTGGCATAATGTACTGACAGTATGCAGCTCAATCCCACTGACACTCGGCAGCTGCTTCGCTAGCATATAATCTCCCACTGAGATGTATATCTTGGAAAGTGACATTTAAGGGCAAGTGTGACAAGGAAAGTACAGAATTAGTGTCTTATCTTAGTATCTGACACTGCAGATGTTGCTGCTGGGTTCTACTCGTGGTTCCTGTGGTTGAAACACACTGAATTAAACCAATCAAGAGGGGCTGCTACAACAGACATCGTCCTTACAAATTCAATTCGTAGATGAAATGTTTTCATCACAAAGCATCACAGAAAGCGAGAAAGGGCAAAAGACTAAAAGTGATTACCTGTATGCATGCATCAATCAATGTCCTATTAGAGCATATCCAAAGCTTAAATTGCCACATGATGCATGAGCAATGGAATCACAAAAAAATAACAGATTATCTTTTTAAAATAAATGAACTTCCATTAGAGAGGAACACGTTCAGCACATTAAGTGTGATTGAGCCAGCACAGTCCGTGCTGTCATGTTTAAAATTAGCTTGCTGTTCCCCATACCTCTCCATTCGAGTGCGTGTGTGTGTGATCATGTGTATGTGCAAGTTCATAAGCAGAACATCAAAGAGAGCTCTGCCTTCACTCAACTATTAAACAGAAAAAAATAAAAAAACAGAGAAGGTGGAATGAAAACATAAAAGGTTCCTTTTAACTTGAAAAACTGACATTTTGCCTATCAAGCCATCAAATAATTTTCACCACACATCAATCTCCCAATACCGAGACACCATGAGGCCATATTTTCAGTATGAATTGATATCATAATGATGAAAAAAAAAAATCAGATCAATGTGAAACAAATGTGAATTCCAGAAACCGCCCCACTGTGGTTTGACCACCTGATCTGATAAAGGCTGACTAGTTTACAACCTCTCCAGATGGAAGTGAGGGCTGGCAGAGTTTATATTATAGTGCAACGCAGCCAAAAACCACTCTCCACTCTGCCATTCACATACCAGTGCAAACCTGAGATTTGTCTCTGCATGTATCCTGCTTATAAATGAGGACTGTGCTGCAGAGAGGACAAACTCAATCATGGGCTTTTGAATAATGACAGCAAGTCTGTCTAACCTGTATCCCCCTGGTATTAGTGCAGCAGAATTTAAAATAGTTCCTGATGGGAGTGGAGCAATAGTGCAGCAACAGCAACGCAACATGAATGTAAAGACAGTCCTGTGATGGCTTCTTCTTATGTAACACAATTTTAAAAGCAATTTTTTTTTACCAAAGTTACAGAAGGTGAGGTGTGGAACAAGGGTCTTCTGGGCCATGCATGCCATCCTAAATTGCTGTAGCCGAGCAATTGCTACGCAGATACATCAACGCTGTCAGGTGAAAAACTCTTATCTCCAAGATGACAGCTGTTCGGGGACTAGAAAAAAAAGAAATGCTTGAGCTCGTCCACAGTGTATTTCTGACTTTACCCACAAGGTTTTGAAAGTGTTTCATCTGGTTTCATCAGGCCAGTGGATGCAGAATTTTCTCCACCCATAGAGGACCATGTAATCCTGAAGCTGGACATGAAAAGCTGCAAAATTCGAGTGAAGTTCTCACAAAGTGGCAGAAGTGCGGAAACGGTTGGTGACTTTTGTAAACATCTCACCCTCTACCTATGCATCCACCCACCCATTCACTGGCGTACACTGTCTATCCTGAGGTTATAATAACCCAGTGTGGGTGTCACCTTACATGCTGAGGCCATCACTGTGTCAGTCGAAAATGAAGAATATGGCCCTCAGCACGGCACAGAGTTGTGTTACTGTGGTCAAAGAAACAGAAATCACAGCTCATTCCAACAATACCTCAAGACATTCCTGCGAGCTCTGCTATCGTGAGCGGATCGCATATACAGACGCCATGCTCGTGATGCGCCCACATGAAAAAAGTACGCATAATGGAGTCTATCACTCACACCTCACTGGAACCACAAGCACTTTAATCCAGAAGCCTCACCTAGCAGGAAGTATGTATTGTGTCCAAGGCCTTAGTTTATTACTATCCTGAGAGGATTAAATAAGGATACAAAATGAAGTTTTCCTGTCTCTGCCACTTAAACTTCCTCTCTGTCCCCTTCTCTCGCTTAGACACACACACACACACACACACACACACACACACACCGTATGCCCTACAAGTCTAACTGCGCGTCAGCTATTTCTACATAATGGCATTTTCCACCTCACCACTTCACAGGATGGATTATCCCTGTAGGTGGGAAACTGGTAACAGTGAAAAGGCACACACACACACACACACGCAGAGCTCTCAGCTAAGAGCTATGCAGTGTGATAGCAGATATCTCTGGTGCATCAGAATACACATACAAAGATGACTAAGATCTAAGACACACAAGCTAATACACCCCCCTCAAACACACACACACACACACACACAAACACAAGAATGTACATTCATTCACTGCCTCCTAGCTATAGCATACAAATCAGAACATTGTCTTAATATCACTTTGCATTTGCAGTGAACTGACACAGACAAGTCTATGCACGGGGAAGAACTCCACCATTC